>JAXCGZ010020972.1:85000-105889 GCA_037179515.1 Halocaridina rubra | reverse complement strand
CATGAAAACTATATTAATAGCTTGACTCTTTTGTTTAACAGACATGCCAAGTGTTGGATAAGCAAAGGTGAGTATTATCTGGTAAACTCCACTGTGGATATATGAGTGCTAAGCGATCCTTTAACAGGCTGGTTGGCCTATTACGAAACTCGGCTGTTAGCTGGAACATATTACTAATAGCTGACGGCCAATTCGCCTGTTAGAGCCTTAGAACGATATATGGTATTGTGACCAAGCCAGGTAGTGAACAGGGTGGTTTGTGATGAACAACAAGTGATATGTTCTCTTCATGAGTAATGCAATATTATATAGTTAGTCGTGTATCAGCCTCATACCCTGTCATGCATATCAGTTTTGTGCTCTGTTAGTCGTGTATCAACCGTAGTCTTGCATCAGTCCTAGGCCTTGTTAGTCGTGTATCAGCTTCATACACTGTCAGTGGTGTATCAGCTTTGGGCCCTGTTAGTCGTGTATCAGCTTTGGGCCTTGTTAGTCGTTTATCAGCTTTGTGTCCTGTTAGTCATGCAAGTCTGGTGTCTCTCCCATTTGCCCATGTGTATAGTCTCTTGTAAATATACATATATAGTCTCTTGTAAATATATATGTACATATTTTCTCATAATAGACTTTAAGGCCAGAACTGAGTGTTTCCTTCATGAACTTATATCAACATGGCACAGGTTCTGTGTGCCTTATAAGAGAGACGAACTTTGTACAATCAGTCTACTCACCCGGATTATTGAACCCCGGCAACGTTTTGCTTTTGGACTGACGTGTAGTAAAAGACAATTTAGTGCAATGTTTGGTGCTCAACGAGTGTAGTATAGTGAATCAGTACAGTGCATACCTCCCAGTGGTATTTTGTGGCTTTTTTGCATACGTATTGCTACAGGAAGGCGTTTCTCCTTCTCATTATGGACTCATCATCACCTGGGGTCGCCTGAATGCGCCTTTCTCATACACTGTGCACACATTTTCACTACTTTTACCCAGAGATTTGTATTACCTTCCTGGATTTTACACACTTTGAGCCTTCCCTGCCTCTTTCTACTGCACAAAGGCTGATTCTCCTTCTTCTGCCCATTCTGGAGACTCCCACATGCCCTGGACGAACTGTACGACTTCCTCACCAATTCTCATAAGGAATATGAGGAAAGCACGACTCATTATGAGGCTGAGGCCGCCATATACTCCCTTCCATCACTGCTAACTCCCAACACTATGGCCACACAAGATAGCAGCTGTGATGTCCTACAAATTCTAAAGTTTCTACAAGATTCTTAGTAAGATTCTGTCCTTCTCAAAAACCTGGCTGAATAAGTAGACCTGTGTACCAGCAATCCCATTACGTGTGACGAGACACAGATTTGAAGATGGTGATCCTGATGGGAGTCCGAGATCAGGATCATGTACAACACCTTATATCACTCGATGCAGCTGTATCTCTCCACAAATTCATTTCGTGTTGAAGGTCATTCGAGGTTGCTCGCACAACTGCTTCAGCTATTCACGCCTCACCAGTCAACTATGTTCGGTGTCTTCGTACAAGAAGGAACAGCATCGGCAAATGACGGCCTTCTCCCAATAGACCCCACCGACACAGTCTCCCTCCAGTTTCATGCCAGTCCTGCAACCACCAGCACAGCCTGGGAAGGTCTCCTGCTTATGACGGTACCTGTACGAACTTTGGTCATAAGGGTCACTGGGCCAGAACCCCTAGATGCCCAGCCAAGGATGCCTAATACCGCAATTGCTACAGGACTGAGCACTACAACAGATTTTGCAAGAAAAAGGACCAGGGTCAAAACAGCTCTTCAGACTCCGGTAGAGCTTACTTTCTCTCCATAAGAAACACAGCAACTGTCGCCACTTACAACGCATCGTTACATGCAATACCATCACCACAGTGCATGAGTCATTGCCTCCGGAAACGACAGGACCCTTCAGAAGCCTAGCCAGCAACAGCAACCCCTCCTATATGACGATCACCATACGAGGTCTTTTGAGTCTGTCTCCGCTGATTTCTTCCAGATTGCAGGAAGTCATTCCTGGTAATTGCAGACTGATTGTCAGGATGTTTTGTAGATACTTCTGAGAAGTTGGTGTTCCCCTCCTCCTCAGATCCGATGGAGGCCCACGTTTAACAGCATTGGCTTCCAGAACATCATGGCATATTAGGACATTCACCATGTGATGTCCTCGCCCCACTATCCCCAGTCAAATGGACATGTCGAGGTGGCAGTCAAGTCTGTAAAGCATCTTAGTTTGAAGACGGAGTCCAATGAAAACATCAATTGTAAGGACTTCGAGAGGGGTCCCCTGGAGCTACTCAACACCCCTATGTTTGCAGATCTCCCACTCAGGTGCTGTAAGGCCGCCCTCTCCACTCCTGTGTCCCAGCCCACCCAGAGTCCTTCTCCAAGGAATGGCAAGCCCGGACCAAGGACTGTGACCGCCGAGCTGCCGCTCATACTTAACAAGTCAAGTTTTATTTTTTTTTTACTAGTGTGACACCGGGACAGGCACAAACTGTCCACATCAATAAACGCCCGGGCACGAGAAAATACCAAAATGAGAGAAAAGAAAAACGTTAAGGACAAGGCAGAGATGAGGTAATGTCACACAAAGGAAAATGACAGATAGAAAAAACAGTCAAAGTACAGAGGACCCAGATATATGAAGGACTAGGCTCTGAGATGACGATAGATCTGCTTTTTGAAGGATGAAAGGTCATAAGAATTAGGAAAGACAGAAGGAGGGAGAGAGTTCCAGAGCCTGGATGCAGATGGGAAGAAGCAGTTGCTGCACTGACCAATCCGCGAGCTACAAATCTCCACACAGTACCTGTGAGACGAGGCCGCTTGGTTAGTGTTATGCGGCCTCGGCAGTGGGGGAGGGATGCAACTCGCCAACTCATCAGAGCAGCGATGGAAGTAGTACCGATAGAAAAGAAAAAGGGAAGATACCTTATGGCAAAGAGAGAGAGAACCCAGATCAGAAGTAAGAGAAGGAGCATTAATGAGTTTCACTGCCTTAGATTCAACCCTATCAAGAAGATAAGTATAAGAAGAAGCACCCCAGATATGTGAGCAGTATTCTAAGCAGGGACGGATAAGACCTTTATAAAATTTAAGTAGCTGTAAAGAGGAAAGGTAATTACGAAAATGAGACAAAAACCCCAATTTTTTTAATAAAGATTTAGATATTGGATTATGTGATTCCTCCAAGTAAGAGGGTAAATTTTGTTAGTTTCGAAGAAAATAGGGTTATCAGGAAGAGAAGAAGATAAACAGATAGTCAGAAACTGCGTCTTGGAGGCATTGAATTTAACTTAATTTTGAGTGCCCTACTCAGATATTCTCTGCAAATCGGAGTTAAGAGTTGAAAAAGAGTGAAACGAGACTGATTAAGAGTAACAGATGAAGGTTGTGAAGAAAAGGCAGAGGAAAAGTGAAGAGTAGAATCATCAGCAAAGGCATGAAGAAGAGAGGAAGATGGAGATTGTAGAAGATCATTGATGAAGAGAAGAAACAGACTAGGTGAAAGAACAGATCCCTGTGGAACACCACTGGTAACAGAGAAAGGGCTAGATGCCGCACCATCAACAACTACAGATATAAAACGGTCGATAAGACAACTGAGAATCAGAGAACACAAAGAAGGGGTACAGCCATAGGCAGGGAGTTTGGCCAACTGAGCCTTGTGCAAGACACTGTCAAAAGTTCTAGAGATATGAAGGGCGACAACAAAGGATTCCCCATAGTTACTCAGAGAAGATGACCATACATGAGTAAGATAGGACAGGAGATCACCAGTGGATCTTGCCTTGCAGAAGCCGTACTGGTGATCAGAGATAAGTGAGTTAGATTCAAGGCATTTCAAGAAGTGAGTATTGAGCAAATTTTCGAAAACTTTAGCAATAGAGGAGGTTAGGGCAATTGGACAGTAGTTTGAAGGAATAGAGTGGTCATCCTTCTTAGGAACAGGTTGAACTAGAGCATATTTCCAAGATGAAGGATAGATACTGGTTGACAGAATGAGACAAAAAAGAAGGCAAAGCATGGGAGCCAGTTCATCTGCAGACTCCTTTAGGAATCCTGCAGGGATACCATCGGGACCAGATGCCTTGTTTGTCTTTAACGAGTGAAGAACCCTATGAACTTTGAGTGAAGAAAGGATAAGGGAGGGCATAGGGTTAGAGAGGGGTACAGATTGAGGAACAGGTGCACTGGAATCGTTTATAGAAGAGTTGGCAGAAAAATGAGAGCCAAAGAGATTGGCTTTGTCAGTGGGAGAGCAAGCTATAGAACCATCAGAATGAATGAGAGGGGGAAAGCTCGAGTTACAGAAATTTTTGGAGAGGTTTCTGGCTAAGGACCAAAAGCATTTGTCAGTAGGAGAGGAGTTAAGGCCATCAACTTTCCTTCTTGTAAAGGAAGCCTTAGACCTTCGAATCTGAGCAGTACAGTGATTCCTTGCTATAATAAAAGCAGAGTGAGTTAAATTGGAAGGAGAGGCTTGGTAAGATCAGTGGGAAGTCAAAGAGGAAGTTACGCAAATTTTCATGTTAGGTACGCTCGAAGTCCCAAAGGCGGCGCTGAGTAGAAGGTATTGGTGGAGAGGGAGCGAAAATGGAAGAGACTGAGATCATAGAGTGGTCAGATTTACCAAGAGGGGAAAGCACGGACTAAGAGTACTTTGAAGTGTTAGAAATTAACACGCATGTGAGGCCATAATATTTTTTCACTGTTTTAATGCCACTATTATCTCCATTCGAATGGGGTGGACACAAACTAGGTGGAGCTGTAGAATCAAGGCTTAATATTCTTCCAAGCGCACTGCAGTGAGCTCGAATACCGGTTTTTCGCTTTCGGAAGTGAGTGTTCTAACCACTGATCTACCGTGCCCCCAACCCCTATGAATGCAACATAGATATTCAAGATATTCACCTAAAAACCTGGGATTATTGAAGTGAATTTTTTAACTTGCTGGTCATAGTGACTGCTTCCCAATTTTTGATGTCACGATTTCATCTCCTCCCAAGGTGCCCCTTAAAGGTTTTCTACGCGAGACATTTTGGGATATAAAAAGAAAATATATAATTGCATGTCACATGCTCTAACGCCTGTCAACTCAGCTCGTTCATTGGGTATACTGTTAGATATATGAAGCCGAGATGAAACAGTATTTTCACAGATTTGGGTTTCAATAGCAGTAAATTTATCCGAAGGAAAAAATAACACATATTTAGGAATAAACTCATACAAAGTGGAAGAATACAGAAATTTTTACAGATTTCATAGAAATTTGGATCCTTATCTTAATTTTCATGCAAATATATTATTTGTTTAAGGAGTTACTTACTCTCTTGCTTACAGTGATAGAAATTTTATTGCAAAACAAGAGCTGAGAGAGAGAGAGAGAGAGAGAGAGAGAGAGAGAAAACAAAAAACAAAAAACAAAACAAAACAAAAACATTTATTTCCATTTTGTACAATGGTTATTCAACATTAATAGTAACTTATAAGTAGACATGTAATTAAACTAACAAATAAGAGGGTTAGACATATAGTTAAATTAAATGTAGCTTTCATAGAAAATAATAATGCTGTAATAAAAATGTTATAATAATGTTAATAATAAAGTAGTAAGTATGCCACTAGATACAGGATCGTTATTATCGGCATCATTTCCATATTTGTTTCCTTACAATGAGAATAATTAGTTCTTAATGAGCAGCAACTATTTGTCCAAAAGAAAACTATATAGTTTGCCTTTGAAAGCTGTGAAAGAGGAGGCATTTTTAAGATGCTCTGGAATATTATTCCAGAGTGTTGGCCCTTTGATACTGATCATCTTTGAACCTGCTTCTGTGTTTGTTCTGTGAATAAAGAGCTCACTGCTCTGTCTTGTGTTGGTTCCCCTTATATCCCTGACTGTTTTTAAATCAAATAGCCAGCTAGGATAATGATGGTCCAAAATTTTGAATACAAAAACATAAATAGCATAAGCGACCTTATTTTCTGCCCGCAGCCACCCAAGTTTATTGAGAGCTGGTGTGATGTGGTCATATTTTCTTATTCCTCCCAGGGCAACTCGAGCTGCAAAATTAATAAGCTTCTGTATTCTGTTTATCTGAGTCTTAGTGGTAGCTCCCCAAACAGTTGTGCAGTAATTAATGTGACTTAGGGCTAGAGATTCAACAACAGTTATTCGAGTGGTAGTCTCAAAATTGTCTTTTATACGTGATAAGTACATTAATGTTCCTGTAACCTTTTTGCATACATTATCTATGTGGGAATCAAACAACATGTGGTTATCAAAGTGAATTCCTAGGTTTTTGACTGTTTTGCTAGGTGTGATAATATTGTCGCAAAAATTAATTGTTGTGTTTTCTGGAATTTGTGCTATGTGGAACCTTGAACCAATAAATATGCACTGTGTTTTACTTTCGTTAATTAACAGCCCAATTTCTTGGAAATAGGTTTTAATTTTTGACAGAGTGTTTTCTGCTCTTAGATAGAGAGAGAGAGAGAGAGAGAGAGAGGAGAGAGAGAGAGAGAGAGAGAGAGAGAGAGAGAGAGAGAGAGAGAGAGAGGAGAGAGAGAGAGAGAGAGAGAGAGAGAGAGAGAGAGAGATTCTCCGAAAAAAAAGTTTCCTCGTGCTTTCAATGCGGAATTTTAACGGAAAGAGAGAGAGAGAGAGAGAGAGAGAGAGAGAGAGAGAGAGAGAGAGAGAGAGAGAGAGAGAGAGAGAGAGAGAGAGAGAGAGAGAGAGAGAGAGAGAGGAGAGCGAGAGAGAGAGCGAGAGAGAGAGAGGAGAGAGAGAGAGAGAGAGAGAGAGAGAGAGAGAGAGAGAGAGAGAGAGAGAGAGAGAGAGAGAGAGAGAGAGAGAGAGAGAGAGAGAGAGAGAGAGAGACTAGAATAGTTTAAAATGAGATGAAGAGATAAAAGGATTACCCATTTTATATGCAAAGTAGCTGTTATTCCGTAGAGGCAAACATTTTCTGACGCAGACAAATATTCATCATTTTATTTCACAGGACGTAACCCGCTTTTCTCTAGAACACATATGAAGATTTATTGCATTATGAAACATTGCGGTTGATGCTTATCGTTAAAGGATAAGTAACAATGATGAATTATGAATACATACATACATCCATACATACATATATACACACATACATACATACATATATACATACATACATACATATATACATGCATATTACTATTTAAGAGTAATATAAACAGTGTGACGGTCATTTCTGCTTTAATTGCATAAATTGATATATAATATGTATTTTAATATATAATTATATAAGTAGAATAAGTTTCTCCTTTTTCTCTCTGCACAATTTTAGGTTTCCTCATGATTTCCTCTTAAATTTGCTCTTAGCTGAATTTTCCCTTTCATTCAGAGACGGAACTGCAGAGGTTGGAACGAAAAAAAAAATGTCTAGCAAAACTTCAAAAAAATTAAAAAGAAGAAGAATCAGGGGAAGGGGGAAAGAGGGAGAAGTTCGTTTAGGAGGAGGAGGGATGCAAGAATGAGTGAGTCAAGGAGGAAGATAGTTAGTTGCTTAGACATATTTTTATACAGCTAGTTGATTTGTTAGTTAGTTAGTAGACTGACAGACAGACAGAGTGAGTGAGTGAGTGAGTGAGTGAGTGAGAGAGACACACACCCACCAATAGTCATCAAGAGAACTAAGCTGTAATAATATATTTAGAATTCTGCTTATATATAAATGTATATATATATATATATATATATATATATATATATATATATATATATATATATAGATAGATAGATAGATGGATAGATAGATAGATAGATAGATAGATAGATAGATAGATAGATAGATAGATAGATAGATAGATAGATAGATAGATAGATAGATAGATAGATAGATAGATAGATAGATAGATAGATAGATAGATAGATAGATAGATAGATAGATAGATAGATAGATAGATAGATAGATAGATAGATAGATAGATAGATAGAAAGATAGACAGATAGATAGATAGACAGCTAGAAAGATAGACAGATGGATAGATAGTTAGATACTTATAATTAAGAAGAGAATCTGCTTTCTGACAGCAGATACCATGTCTCACGTCATCATCTCTACAGAAACGTAAATAACTGAATAATGTAAATAAATGATTCAAAAGAAATATAAAATATGAAGAAATACCTTTTCTGTATTTCTCCAGACTTCCTGACTCACTTCCTTTAAGCTCACTTTATGACTGGACTAGGAAAAAAATATAGGCAAAGAAGTAGGTGGAAAAAATCTTCTATGTTAAGAGAAGAAGACATGGAAAGATGGTGATAATGTAAGAGAAATGGGATTAAGATAGGAGAGAGAGAGAGAGAGAGAGAGAGAGAGAGAGAGAGAGAGAGAGAGAGAGAGAGAGAGAAGAGAGAGAGAGAGAGAGAGAGAGAGAGGATTAAAAAGAGTATTAAATGGATTTTGCTGAATTTTATTGTTAAATTCAAATATGGCATTTAATATACCAGAAGCACAACCCAGAATAATTTCTATTGTCTCATTTTTTATTTTATTTAGCTTCATCATTTCTCTCTGTTCAGCTTCCAAACACGAGGAAATTGCAGATGACGGTTGAAGCTCTAAAGTTTGGAAGGCTTTTTAAAAGGTCCATTAAAACTATTTTTCCCATCCAGGCCACGAGTAAACACAATATTGAATGCTCCATTAAGAAAGCTTTCAACGCAGATTCTATCTCTTTATTTTGAGTAAAAAATAAAAAAATGGACAATTTATAACTCCTATAAGCTGGTATCTATTATGCTTCATGTTATAAAGTGGATTTCATAATAACGAAATACTTTTTAACACATGGTGAGGCCCAAATGAACGAGTATAAATTATTAAAGTCAGGAGATATTATGCCTCACCTTACGGACATGCTGTATGCGCCTGGTCGCTTAACGCCTTGGGACGTCACTCCTCCATGATCACTACCATTCTTATAAATTAGCGTTCTCCCCACTCCAATTTCTGACTAATCCATCTATCTCTTTCTGTCATTATAATTCTTGCTGTCTCTTTCCCTCTATTTTCCATTCAAATATAGGCTTTCCAGCTGTTGCTCTTCCAAAATGTCCTTACTGTACTCCAGCGTCCCCAGTATCTTTGGCATTCTCTTCCTCTGTATTCTCTCTCTCCCTTTATCTTATTTATGACAGCTATTACCTACCCCTTCATCATCTCAAGGCCATCAATACCTTGATGCAGACTTGCATTAAATGGTCTTCCTCTAACTTTAACTGGAATCACGTTGTCTGGTAGCCCAGCAGATAATAACACATTAGGTAACAGTTGTGATATCAGTCGCACTGTCACTTGGAAGCGCCTAATCAGTCCTACTTAGTGTACCAACACATCCCCCTCCTAGCCACCTTTTCTCACCGAATCCCACAATATCCAGCTAAATTATCTTCATTGCTATTTCTACTAATGCTAGCTTACCTGTCTGTGTTGTTCCTCTTGTTGTGGTATTGCAAATAGGCGCTCAATGATGAACCACAGCTACTGGTTGCGAATGGCTATTTCAACCAGGTGAGGCAATTGTCTATTACCCCTGATGCAGTTCTCGTTAACAAAATATATGCACTGAAGGATCCTAGCCCACTATTTTGTGGTGTTTATTGAGTATGACTACGTTCAGAGCATGATACGTGAAAAATCGGGAATATATAGGATGCTTTGGAATAAATAAACTTATAAATCGTCATTTAAAAGTATATTAATCACTGTGAATTTGACATAGAGATATGAAACAGAAGACTTCTTTCATTATTCTTTTTTAGAACCCGGGATCGTGAAGAAACTATTCTACTATTGCCTTCATGCATTTTATGGTGTACTCACTTAGCTTATTGACTGACAATCGTCACAACACGATGGGTACAGCTGCCCTCTTTATTTTAACCCCCAAAAGATTTTACGTCGAATGTTTTTTGAATTGTGATTATGTTTGTACAAGTTACTTAATTCAGATGAAGTAACGTCAGAAGAGAAAATTATTCACTTTAATAATAGAGGATAAATACACGCACACATTTTGGCTGATTTTGGACCCTACCACAAGTTGGTGGTATATGAGTGAGTGAGATGTTATTCGCGTCGATGCATATCACAGTGTATTTTTTGGAAGACGAGGGCGACTTTATGTAGCCGAGAAGTTTAAAAAGGTCATATTTCGCACAATATATGGTTAGGAATCAAGTGACACTATATGCATGGTTGTCTGTTTAAAAATTCCTTTTACACATTGGTACAAGGTAACCTTTTAGCCGTTGGCATCAATATTTGCACGTGGAGAGATTGTCTCCAGGTACCGATCAGTTTCTGTCTAGATTATCGCATGCACTGCTATTGCAAATGCGCTTAAAGATTTGATGACTTTGACTAAAATAGTATTTAAATTGGAGAGTCGGAGAGCAACCTCGCTCTCTCGCTTCTTTTCTTAGAGCTGTAGGCATTTGCTGACTCAGTGGGATACCATACCTTGTGCCAAATAGTATGTCCTTTTTCCCTTCATTGAAAATCATAGTGACAGCTATGAATTCCAATGGAGACAGCAGAATAGAAGGAAGAAATGAGTAATAAGTATCCATGGATATCGCAATGGCAGCAGCAATAATATCCACTGGAGGAGAAAGGGCGTGGAAGGAGAAAGAGGAAGGGAAGAATTGATTTTTTTTTTATATGTGTGCGACACCAAAACAGGCAAACAAACTGCCCTCATTAATAATGGCCCTGGCACGAGAAAACATTAAGACGAAGGAAAAGAAAATGGTTAAGGACAAGGCAGAGATGAGGTAATGATACACAAAGGAAAAGGACAGACTGGAAAAATAGTCAAAGTACTGAGGATCTAGATATATGGCAGGATTAGGCCTTGAGATGACGATATATCCGCTTTTTGAAGGAAGATAGGTTATAAGAATTTGGAGAGACAGAAGGAGGAAGAGAGTTCCAGCGTCAGAAGGTAGATGGGAAGATGCAGCCGCTGCACCGACCAAACCGCAAGCTAAAAACCTCCACACCGTATCTGTGAGACAAGGCCGCTTGGCGAGTGTTACGCGGCCTCGGCCGATGGGGGAGGGATGCTACTCGCCAACTCATCAGTGCAGGGATGGAAGTAGTAGCGATAGAAAAGAGAAAGGGATGATACCTTACGGTGAAGAGAAAGAGAATTCAGATTAGAAGTAAGGGAAGGATCATTGATGAGTCTGACTGCCTAAGCTTAAACCTTATCAAGGAGATAAATATAAAAAGAAGCACCCCAGATGTGTGAGCAGTATTCTAAGCAGGGACGGATAAGACCTTTATGGATTTTAAGTAACTGTAAATAGGAAAAGTAATGATGAAATGAAACAGAGCCCAAAATTTTTTTGGATGAAGATTTAGAAATTTGGATTATGTGATTCCTCCAAGACAATTTAGAGGCTATATGGATTCCTAATATGTTGATAGAATTAAGAGGGTTAATTTCGTTAGTTTCGAAGACAATAGGTTTATCAGGGGAGAAGAAGATAAAGAGATAGCCTGACACTGTGTCTTGGAGGCATTAAATTTAACTAAATTTTGGGTGTCCCATTCAGATACCCTCTGCAAATCGGAGCTGAGAGTAGAAGAAAGAGTGATACGAGACTGATTACCAGTAGCAGATGAAGTTTGTGAAGAAAAGTGAGAGGAAAAGTGAAGGGTAGAATCGTCGTAAAGGCGTGAAGAAGAGAGGAAGATGGGAATTGTAGCAGATCATTGATGAAGAGAAGGAACAGAGTAGGTGAAAGAACAGAACCTTGAGGAATACCACTGGTAACAGGGAATGAGCTAGATGTTGCACCGTCAACAACTACAGATATAAAACGGTCAAAAAGAAATTGGAAATCAGAGAACAGAGAGAGGGGGTAAAGTCATAGGTAAGGAGTTTGGCCAACAGGGCCTTTTGCCAGACTCTTTCAAAAGCCTTAGAGATATCAAGGGCGACGACAAAGGATCCCCCAGAGTTCCTCAGAGAAGAGGACCATACATGAGTAAGATAGGACAAGAGGTCACCAGTCGATATTGCCTTTAAAAGCCGTACTGGTGATTGGAGATAGGTGAGTTAGATACAAGGAGTTTCAAGAAGTGAGCATTGAGCAAAGTTTCGAAAACATTAGTGACAGAGGAGGTTAGGGCAATAGGTCTGTAGTTTGAAGTAATAGCGCAGTCATCCATCTTTGCACCTGTTGCACTAGAGCATGCTTCCAAGATGAAGGATAGATACTGGTTGAGAGAATGAGACGAAAAAGTCGGCATAGTACGGCAACCAGTTCTTCTGCAAACTCATTAAGGGAATCATCAGGGCCGCTACAATTTTAATTGAAGGAAAAAGAAAGGGAAAGAGAAAGGGGCAGAAGTGGAAGTGCAAGAAGGATGCTGAGGAAAAATTGGAGGAGATAGAGATGAAGAATTATTGATGTGCGCTGCTATCTTAACTGAAGGATGGAAAGGGGAGGGGGAGGAGCTAGAGCGGGAGAAATGGAAGGAAGAGGAGAAAAAGAACACATGGAATTCGTAGTAGCAGCTATGATGCCCACGCGAGGAAAAAGGAAGAGGAGGAGACAGATAAGAAGTACCAAAGGAAATCAAAGTGGCTGCCATGTTTATCATGGATTCGTCTTCTTATTTTCCTACCCCTCCTTTTTCCTCCTGTGGAAATAAGAGCTTCTACTATGATTTCCATTGTGTTTTTTTTTTCTTCTCTTCCTACTCCTTTATTCGTGATCTTCCTCCTCCTCCCCTCTTCCTCCTCCACCTAATCTCCTGTCCTTAAAAATATTTTAATGGAACAATATTCGATTATATAACCTGGGTCAATTTCGAATGGAAAGTACCTTTGTTATTGTCGCCAATGGATCGGTAAAATGGTAATAATTCAGAGCAGAATGTACAGTGCTGCTCTCTATATCTCTTATACATCATTGGAAGTCTCTAAGATCATTATTGTTTTATGACCTCTGTGGATGAGTGCATTAAGCAGCTGTGTGCTTTTGACCTATAAGTTCTAAGTTCTATTCTGGACAGAAAAGTTGCAATTTATTATTATTATTATTATTATTATTATTATTATTATTATTATAATTATTATTATTATTATTATTATTATTATTATTATTATTATTATTATTATTATTATTATTATTATTATTATTATTATTATTATTATTATTATTATTATTATTATTATTATCATTATTATTGTTATTATTATTATTATTATTATTATTATGGAAGTTTTATTAGAACACCTGCGTATTTTCTTACAAATTAAAATGCGCATTCTTGCCAAAGAAAGATATTATGGCATCTTAAGGGCGTATATTCGCTCAGAACTTATGAGAATGTAAACAGGAAATGGTATGCACATACGTAACAGCATATAATGCCCCCTTAGGAAAAAGCTTATGCAATAGTGTCAAATTTGCTGCACACAAACACACACACACACACACACACACACACACACACACACACACACACACACACACACACACACACACACACACACACACACACACACACACACACACACATATATATATATATATATATATATATATATATATATATATATATATATATATATATATATATATATATATTCCAGTTTTACGTCACGGATTCCCTTTCTTTACCAAGGGCTACGACGGTAGCCTTCATGCGAAGGACTTGTTTTGGCAGATGCAATCGTTACCCTGAGTACATGCCCTTGCTAACCTCAGACCGTGACGGGGCGCGAACCCTCGAAATGACACCTCAAAAGTCGCAGACGCTACCACTTGAACCACGGTGACTACTTATATATATATATATATATATATATATATATATATATATATATATATATATATATATATATATATATATATATATATATATATATATATATATATATATATTTTTTTATTTTTTTTTTTATTTTTTTTTTTTTTTTAAGAGTGTGACACAGGGACAGGTAGAAACTGCCCTCATTAATAAAGGACCGGGCACGAGAAAATACCAAGACGAAGGAAAAGAAAAAGGTTAAGGGCAAGGCAAAGACGAGGTAATGTCACACAAAGGAAAACGACAGACAGAAAAAAACAGTCAAAGTACAGAGGACCCAGAGATATGTAGGACTAGGCTCTGAGATGACGATAGATCTGCTTTTTGAAGGATGAAAGGTCATAAGAAATAGGAAAGACAGAAGGAGGAAGAGAGTTCCAGAGTCTGGAGGTAGATGGGAAGAATCAGTCGCTGCCCCAACCAATCCGCGAGCTACAAATCTCCACACAGTACCTATGAGATGAGGCTGCTTGGCGAGTGTTATGCGGCCTCGGCAGTGGAGGAGGGATGCAACTCGCCAACTCATCAGAGCAGCGATGGAAGTAGTAGCGATAGAAAAGGAAAAGGGAAGATACCTTACGGCGAAGAGAGAGAGAATCCAAGTTAGAATTAAGAGAAGGATCATTAATGAGTCTGACTGCCTTAGATTCAACCCTATCAAGAAGATAAGTAAAGGAAAAAGCACCCCAGCTGTGTGAGCAGTATTCTAAGCAGAGGCGGATAAGACCTTTGTAAATTTTAAGTATTTATATATATATATATATATATATATATATATATATATATATATATATATATATATATATATATATATATATATATATATATATATATATATATAAAACCAAGCAAGCACATTACATATGTGAAAACATGAATAATTTTTTACCCCGACCGGGACTCGAACCTAGGACTTATGATTACTAAGTCAAGGCGCTACCACTACACCACAGAAGGTTAAAAGGAATCCAACCTTATAGCTTATATCTGCTATACTTAGGAATGAACGCATTCTAACTGAATGCCACTATGTTCATATTACAGATTCCCCAACCTCACTCGTGGCTTCATTATAGCATTTAATTCAAGTCCCAATCTCATTCGGGCCATGAAATAACCAAGCAAGCACATTACATATGTGAAAACATGAATAATTTTTTTACCCCGACCGGGACTTGAACCTAGGACTTATGATTACTAAGTCAAGGCGCTACCACTACACCACAGAAGGTTAAAAGGAATCCAACCTTATAGCTTATATCTGCTATACTTAGGAATGAACGCATTCTAACTGAATACTACAATGTTCATATTACAGATTCCCCAACCTCAATCGTGGCTTCATTATTGCATTTAATTCAAGTCCCAATCTCATTCGGGCCATGAAATAACCAAGCAAGCACATTACATATGTGAAAACATGAATAATTTTTTACCCCGACCGGGACTCGAACCTAGGACTTATGATTACTAAGTCAAGGCGCTACCACTACACCACAGAAGGTTAAAAGGAATCCAACCTTATAGCTTATATCTGCTATACTTAGGAATGAACGCATTCTAACTGAATGCCACTATGTTCATATTACAGATTCCCCAACCTCACTCGTGGCTTCATTATTGCATTTAATTCAAGTCCCAATCTCATTCGGGCCATGAAATAACCAAGCAAGCACATTCCATATGTGAAAACATGAATAATTTTTTTTTTACCCCGACCGGGACTCGAACCTAGGACTTATGATTACTAAGTCAAGGCGCTACCACTACACCACAGAAGGTTAAAAGGAATCCAACCTTATAGCTTATATCTGCTATACTTAGGAATGAACGCATTCTAACTGAATGCCACTATGTTCATATTACAGATTCCCCAACCTCACTCGTGGCTTCATTATAGCATTTAATTCAAGTCCCAATCTCATTCGGGCCATGAAATAACCAAGCAAGCACATTACATATGTGAAAACATGAATAATTTTTTACCCCGACCGGAAATCGAACCTAGGACTTATGATTACTAAGTCAAGGCGCTACCACTACACCACAGAAGGTTAAAAGGAATCCAACCTTATAGCTTATATCTGCTATACTTAGGAATGAACGCATTCTAACTGAGGTTGGGGAATCTGTAATATGAACATAGTGGCATTCAGTTAGAATGCGTTCATTCCTAAGTATAGCAGATATAAGCTATAAGGTTGGATTCCTTTTAACCTTCTGTGGTGTAGTGGTAGCGCCTTGACTTAGTAATCATAAGTCCTAGGTTCGAGTCCCGGTCGGGGTAAAAAATTATTCATGTTTTCACATATGTAATGTGCTTGCTTGGTTATTTCATGGCCCGAATGAGATTGGGACTTGAATTAAATGCTATAATGAAGCCACGAGTGAGGTTGGGGAATCTGTAATATGAACATAGTGGCATTCAGTTAGAATGCGTTCATTCCTAAGTATAGCAGATATAAGCTATAAGGTTGGATTCCTTTTAACCTTCTGTGGTGTAGTGGTAGCGCCTTGACTTAGTAATCATAAGTCCTAGGTTCGAGTCCCGGTCGGGGTAAAAAAAAAAATTATTCATGTTTTCACATATGTAATGTGCTTGCTTGGTTATTTCATGGCCCGAATGAGATTGGGACTTGAATTAAATGCTATAATGAAGCCACGAGTGAGGTTGGGGAATCTGTAATATCAACATAGTGGAATTCAGTTAGAATGCGTTCATTCCTAAGTATAGCAGATATAAGCTATAAGGTTGGATTCCTTTTAACCTTCTGTGGTGTAGTGGTAGCGCCTTGACTTAGTAATCATAAGTCCTAGGTTCGAGTCCCGGTCGGGGTAAAAAATTATTCATGTTTTCACATATGTAATGTGCTTGCTTAGTTATTTCATGGCCCGAATGAGAGTGGGACTTGAATTAAATGCAATAATGAAGCCACGAGTGAGGTTGGGGAATCTGTAATATGAACATAGTGGCATTCAGTTAGAATGCGTTCATTCCTAAGTATAGCAGATATAAGCTATAAGGTTGGATTCCTTTTAACCTTCTGTGGTGTAGTGGTAGCGCCTTGACTTAGTAATCATAAGTCCTAGGTTCGAGTCCCGGTCGGGGTAAAAAATTATTCATATATATATATATATATATATATATATATGTATATATATATATATATATATATATATATATATATATATATATATATATATATATATATATATATATATATATATATATATAAATTTGTTATTTCTCTAAATTTTCACATAACTTTTGGCAATTATTGATCTAAAAACTTCCTCTGTCATTACTGGTTCTTCCCATATGACATATATGATATTTTATTGAAAATTTCTAAAAGATATGCTCAAATATGTAACCATACCCCCTAATTTCAAAAATACGTCAGAATTTTTTTATTCTAGTTTGATTGGTATTTTCACTACATGTGATCTAGAAAATACTTCTGATCATAATTTATAATGCAGCTAATGATATTTACGTTAGATCACCATTAAATTTCTAAACAATTTGAAATTTGGAAATTTCATCTATTTCTTTTATTTATCATGGGTATATTACTGTATAATGTTACCTTCCTTTATTTTCATATTTGACCTTTACAATGTCTCTGTAGCGCTTATCTGAATGACAATTCAATATATGTAACAATTTGGAAATAAATGAAACAACGATATGACTTGAATGTTGTCCTCTCTTTTCATTTAGCAATGGACTGACCGTTCGAGCTGGAATTGTAAATGAACAGTACAACTAGTAGTGCAGTGACAATGGCTGAAGAAATATAACCTGTGGCAGTCGTTCCTGCGAAGCGCAGGAAGACAATTATGAACTGGCAGTTATGTATTTTTTGCCAGTCAACAAAAAGGGACCAACCTGTCAAAATCCACTCGACAGGGCATTGAACGGATGACTTAAGCCAACAACGTTCAAAAAACCAACGAAGATAACACAATACATGGAACACTCCATAGAATTGAATGGGATCTTGAGAGTATAACTGAAAACACTCCACATTTGACACAGTGTTATGCATCATTCACGAGCAAGGTCAGTCTTCACGCCGTGGTTGAATGCTACAAAAAGGAACATGCACAAGAACCTCCTCTTGATCAGGAGCCAGATATCGCTGTGGATCGAACATCCCCTACACGAAGTGTTGTCCAAGCTGTAGACTGTATTCTGTCAGACTCGCTAAAGAGAGCCAGTCATTCAGGTACAATCTGATGATGTTATGTGGCGTCCCATAACTACAAAGTGAAATGTAGAATAGGTGACAACGACCTCATTGCATACGAGGTCCACTATCATAAGTCCTGTAAGTATCAGGCAGAAAAAAAAGTTGCCATGGTGGCCGGGTCCACTTCAACCAATCATTAATTAAACTTTTCAAGCATATTAAAGCATGAACTGAGTTTCATGCCACGCTCACTTGCAAAAACTGATGGCCAGCTGAGAATATCTGACAAAGCAGCTCTTTCACACATCCTCGTTGATGGCTATACCAACAAATGATGAGAAGACGTGTATTCTAGTAGATGGAATAGCTGTTGTACATGCCATTGGAAAGTCTGCTGGCTGCTCCACGTTTGGGGATCTGACTATCGTCCTCTGTCAGAGCATATTTTCCAGCCTTGAACACGGGTTGATGTGGCTTTCGACACTTACCGCACCTACATGATCAAGTCTGGAACCAGGAACAAACGAATAACCGGAAAAAGAAAGATTCGCCGTCTCGTTGAAGATGGAACAACAAAACTGCCATCATCATGGCAGAATGTCGTCAGTGTAGACGCGAACAAAGTCGACCTGATCAGGTATTTGGCGATGGAAAGCAAGCGAACTGCCAGCTCACAAAGAACTGGTTGTCGCTGGTGAAAACATTGACCCCGAGATCGTGGTGTCGTCATGTCGAGAGGATTTCGCACATCTCCAGAGTACTCAGGAGCAGGGCTGCCAAAATTGGTACGTTCGTACAAATTTGGTACGTTTTGCTTCAAATGTCTTGTTGTACTTTTGGTACGACGACAGCCCAAGAGTCAATTTTTGGTACGTTTTAGAAAAAAGCTATAAATTCTTAAAATTGTGCTTGTAAATCAATAAAACTGTTCATGTTTGAATAAATAAAACATCTGTATAATAAAAAAAAAACATAGCGTTAGTTGCACAAGATGGCTTTCGTTAGAGCAAGTCGTGCATAGGATTTTAGAGCAATGGGCAGCACTAAAGTTATTCTTTACATCTGCCTCGTTAGAAGATGGTTTTGCCTCTGCTACGAGAATATTAGCAAGTCTACAAGATCCCTTGACAAACATGTATTTTGCCTTTCTCGCGTACATTTTACCATTAGTAAATAAGCTTAATTTAGAATTCCAAGCAGAGTCATTCAGAATTCACACTTTGAAAAAATCTGTTAGTGATGGGATGAAAGCCGTAATGAATAATTTCATTAAAAAAAGAGTTAGTGAAATCGAGAGACATCAGCAAAATAAATGTTGGCAATCCCTCAAACTATCTAAGTTTAAATGTGTATTTTGGCGCAACTGCAGAGATGAAATTTCTCCCACGACCCTGAAAGATTTTAGAGTGAAAATTCTCAACTTTTACGTAAGCCTAACCAATCAAATGATGCAGCGTTTCCTCTCATGGGGTATGTTCAATAAGTTAGAGCTTTTAGAAGCTTTAGATCCAGTCCATGTCCTCGAAGGTAAATCTAACTCAGTAATAAAATTGGCAGTTCAGTTTTCCAATCTTGTAAAAGAGGAAGAGTATGAACTTATTAATTCGGAGTGGAGAGAATTGTCTGTTCAAGATGTTTCTTTCAAATCAGAAAAACTCCCTGAAAAATTTTGGTATGTGGTATTTCAAGAAAAGTGTGGCGATCAGTACAGATATCCATTGCTTCCTAAGTTCATGATGGAGCTCTTGTCACTACCGCATTCTTCTGCTGCTGCTGAAAGAATTTTTTCTAATCTTAACAACATAAAAACTAAAAACAGGAATTCTTTGCAAACTGCAACACTAAATGCATTAATGCGATCTAAATCTATGCTGGAGGACATCGATTGCACAAAATGGTACCCTCCACGAGAACTTTGCCGTAAATTGAATGGAAAACATTGGTATTGCATCAATAAGGAAGAAGGAGAAGAGGATGCAGCAGCATTTTAACTTAAAAAGTGAGTAAAACCACTAAATTTAATGTTTTATTATAATTTGCAAATTTTGGTACGTTTTCACCAGTTTTGGTACTTTTTTATGAAGATTTTGGTACGTTCAGCATAAATAATTTTGGCAGCCCTGCTCAGGAGGAGACAGACACTCATCTGATTTTCCATGCCAAGGATGCAGCACTGTCAGGTTTCCTCAGAATAATTATGAAATGTAAAGATACTGATGTTCTTGTTCTCTTCATCCACCATGAGGTGGCCGTAGAAGTGTGGATGGATGCTGGTACAGTGAAAAAACCTCGGTTCATACCAACTCATCTGATACAGGAATCATTAAAGCCAGAGAAACATCCTTTCTTTTTACGCAATAACTGGATGTGATTCCACAAGTCAGTTCTACAGGCATGGGAAGAAGACATGTTGGAAGGTGTTCCTCTCTGATCCACACTTACTGGATTCATTTGCTGACATGTCCCATGGTCAGGCATATATCGACCAGGCAGAATCGTTTGTGGTGAAAATATACTACATAACTTCAGATGCAGTATCAACAGATGACATGCGGGTTAAAATGTTCCATCGAATCAGCGACCCAGAATATCTGCCACCCACCTATAATGCTCTGATACTGCACCTGCAACGTGCGCAGTACCAGGCCGCAGTCTGGGCTGGGGCAAACCATCCAATGTCAACTCTTCCCAGCCCAGAAACATGCGGTTGGTATGCTGATGAATCACACGTACTGCATCCCACCATGTGCACACTTGATGCTGTTCCTGCAGTAT
>JAXCGZ010020972.1:77500-80000 GCA_037179515.1 Halocaridina rubra | reverse complement strand
GGAAGGAGAGGATTAGTAAGTTCAGTGTGCCCGATTCCTGGCCAGGATAGCCATGGAGCAGACACAGTCAAACCAAGGTTTAGGGGGAATGAAAGTTTTTGTACAAGATGGGATGTGCACCTCCATTCCCGAGGTAATGATCTCGGAAACTTTTAGAGATACTTATTCAGGGTTGCGGGACCGAAAGCAGTAATCATCCCAAAGAAGTCAAAGAGGAAGTTACGCAAATTTTCATGATGGGTATATTCAGAGTGCTAAAGGCGGAGCTGAGTAGGAGGGAATGGTGGAGGGGGAGCAAAAATAGAAGAGATTGAGATCATATAGTGGTCAGATTTACCAAGAGGGGAATGCACAGAATAAGAGTAGTTTGAAGGGTTAGATGTAAGAAATAGGTCAAGAGTGTTTGCTGCATGTCTGTGACGATCAGGAACACGAGTAGGATGTTTGACAATTTGCTCCAGATCATGAGTCATAGAGAAGGCAAGGGCCTCACTTCCTCCCACATCAGTGTGAGAAGAATTAAGCCACTCACTGTGGTGTACATTGAAGTCTCCAATGTAGAGAATTTCGGCATGTGGGTGAGAAGATTGCAAGGACTCATGGCACGAGGACAGATATTCAAGGAAAGACACAAACTCGGTGAAGTTTGGAGAACAGTAGCAGAAGGAAACGAAAATAGTGGTAGTGGAGAGATAGATTTTTAGCCAGAGAACATAAAAGTCAGGAGATTCATGGTCCATGAGCCTCGCAATAGCAGTGTTAGTGTTGCAGTAGGCACAGAACCCACCTTGGAATGAAAACGAGTATACAAATTATAGTGAGAGATTTGAAATGGGTCAGTGGAAGCATGTATAAACAGCTGGGTTTCAGATAGGAGGAGGAGGTTAGGGAGGAAAGTACCAAAGTGCTGTTCCACAGAGGAAAGATTAGAGTTCAGCCCACGAATTTTAAAATAGTGAAGAGTGATAGAAGCAGATCTATTAGGGGGTGCAAGGTTAAGGGCAGAACCATTACTACCACCAGTCGTGTCTGCCCAAAACCTTGCACCTCCCAATAGAGTTGCTTCTTTCACTTTTTACTATTCTTACTCACTTATCTCCAATCACCAATACAGCTTCCGCAAAGTAAGATACACTTGTGACCTCCTGTCCTATCTTACTCATGTATGGTCATCTTCTTTGAGGAACTATGGGGAATCCTTTGACAGAGTCTGGTGCAAGGTTCTATTGGCCAAACTCCCTTCCAATAGTTTTGCCCCTTCTCTTTGTTCTTTGATTTCCAGTTTTCTTTCTGACCGTTCTATATCTGTAGTTACTGATGATGCGACATCCAGCCCTTTCTCTGTTACCAGTGGTATTCCTCTGGGCTCTGTTCTTTCACATACTCTATTTCTTCTCTTCTTCAATGATCTTCTACAATTCCCATCTTCCTCTCTTATTCATGCCTTTGCTGATGACTCTACCCTTCACTTTTCCTCTGCCTTTTCTTCACAACCTTCATATGCTACTCTTAATCAGTCTCATATCACTCTTCTACTCTCAACTCCAATTTGCAGAGTGTTTCTGAGTGGGGCACTCAAAATTTAGTTTAATGCAATGCCTCCAAGACACAGTTTCTGACTATCTCTTTATCTTCTTCCCCTCTTGAAGACCCTATAGTCTTCCAAAATAACGAAATTTACATTCTTAATTCCATCAACATATTAGGAATCCATATAGTCTCTAACTTGTCTTGGAGGAATACATAATCCAAATTTCTAAATCTTCATCCAAACTTTGGAGATTCTGTTTCATTTTCGTCATTACTTTTCCTCTTTCCAGTTACTTAAAATATAAAGGTCTTATTCATCCCTGCTCAGAATACTGCTCACATATCTGGGGTGCTTCTTCTTCTACTTATATCCTTGATAGGGTTGAATCTTCGCCATAAATTATCATCCCTTTCTCTTTTCTATCGCTACTACTTCCATCGCTGCTCTGATGAGTTAGCGGGTTGCATACCTCCCCCACTCGCCAAGTGGCCTCACAGGTAATGTGTGGGAACTTGTAGATCAGGGATTAGTCGATGCAGAGGCTGGTTCCTCCCAGCTACCTCCAGACTCTGGAACTCTCTTCCTCCTTCTGTCTTTCCAAATTCTTATGACCTATCTTCCATCAAAACGCGGATCTATGGTCATCTGAGGGACTAATCCCTCCATATATCTAGGTCCTCTTTACTTTGACTATTTTCTGTGTCTGTCGTTTTCCTTTGTGTAACATTATATCGTCTCTGCCTTGTCCTTAACCTTTTTTTTCTTCGTTTTGGTGTTTTCTCATGCCCAGACCTTCATTGATGAGGACTGTTTTTGCCTGTCCAGATGTCACACTCATAAAAAAAACTGTACCATTATATATATATATATATATATATATATATATATATATATATATATATATATATATATATATATATATATATATATATATATATACATCGACTGGTACTCGACCTTAAGACACAT
>JAXCGZ010020972.1:57500-62500 GCA_037179515.1 Halocaridina rubra | reverse complement strand
AATCACTATAATTTCAGTGTGTAACTAATAACAAACATAAATTAAGATCAAAAGTCAGTTTAGATCATAACATTACTTTATGTACTTCTCTTTTTTCTTCAAAAGACAAAATTTGGTTAGTTACAGTAAAAATATAAATCATGTAAAACATTAGCAAACAAATTAAGTAGAGTATTAGCATGTATAAACATGTAAAATGCAATAGACCATAACATCAATAGTAATTCCTATAAGAAACCTTATCTTATAATTTCTACTCCTATTGTTACTATGGGCATTAATTTATTTTAAAATTTGGCCTTAAAAACTACTCCTGAAACAAAACATGTTTTACTGTGTGTAAAGTCAAAACATTTACTATTTCAATATGCAATTACTATTCAGAGACCAATTAATATAAAAACTTAATGAACCTAAAGATTAAATCATAATTCAAACAAGAATAATACTAAAGCAAAACTGTGATAATATCTAAGCAAAACACTGATATTATTCAAGCAGAAAAGCAACTTATTACTCTTAGTGCAAATCATACAATTTATCAATGGCACTTATTCAAAACTATATCTAAGGGAGACTCTGAGTTTTCGCTTAAAATTATCTTAAAGCTAGTAAAACAAAAAAAATAAATAAAAAAATATTTTGTCTTTTAGCACAGTGGACAAAGACGGTGGGGACATTTTCTTTCCCATTTTTTCAGTTCTAATACGGGGGTAATTTTAATTAACTAATAAGGGATTTTTAAATACCCTTCTTTCTCTCTTCACTAAAGTTTGGACATGTATAGGGATTATTTTTCTTTCTGTTTGAATCCCATCAACGCGTTTACGTGGCTTCTAAAGGTATTATTAAAATATTTTAAAATATTTCTGTGTTTCTTTTCCTCTCTTTTCACTACAGTTATGACATGTATGGGGATTTCCTTGTTTCTGGGATTTCATCAAGATTACATGGTTCTTTTTTAAAGTAGTTTAAAACTTTTATTTCTTTCCTTCCCTTGCTCATGAATTCTTGCTAGGCGCGATTCCACGGTTTCTCTCGGGGATTTCATTTTTTTCATTTACATGGCCTTTTAGAGTGTTTTTTTAGGACTTTGTTTTCTCTGTCTAGGACGACTTTTATTTTCTCTGTCCCTTGCTCATGAATTCTTGCTAGGCGTGATTCCACGGTTTCCCTCGGGGATTTCATTTTTTCACTCCCCCGCCGTCCTTGCTGCAGGCCCAGGTTTGTTACCATATCTCCTTTACTCGGATAGGCAAGACAAAAAGGAAGGATGGGCACCTTTCTAATCCTTCGAGCCTGGCTTCCTCGTCCCGCCCTCGGCCGATCTTGACTAAGACCACCACGCAGGAGACCTGCAACGTCACAGCGATTCTCTTCCGTACGGCCATCCACACGTACCTTCGAAGCAGACCTCGGGATGAAAATTTGAACCTCTGTCACTACTACATTTGTAAGAAAGGTTCCCTATGACTTCAGGGTACCAACAATGGCCATACGTTGGTAATCGAGGCTATACTTTGCCTCCCCTGCAACTGCAAGTGATTGCAATCTCTATTCAATGGGCACTAGGGACTTGTCCGAGCGGACAAAATCTAAAGACTTTTAGAACTTGCAGGTCGGGGCTGCCTAGGAATAGGGTGGTAATGGAAGGTATGTGTCTACACAACTAGATTATTATTCCAAGATACTTAGGGCTTAGCAACTGCTACATAGCATTACTCTACTATAAATGTCAAAAAGAACAATCATTAAATGCTGAGAAAAGCCACTAAAGAAACATTCTTATTAGCGGTGGCTACAGTAACATCAAGTATGAATTCAGATAAAAGATACAAATCATCAAGTTACTGCTGATTTCATTTCAAAAATAATAATTAGCAACAGGCCATTGAGAGATAGCAACAATATCAGTCAACATAATAACATTACTAATAATCATGATCTAAAAATAAGAATAACAAACAATAAAAATAAATATACTAAATCAGAAATATCAATATATATACAATGGAGACTGGCATTCAGAAGTAAGAACAGAGTTCTATACTTATACTTCATAGTAATGCTCATTCTAACACAGTCTCTTTTAATATTTAAATTCCTGCTGTCATAATCAATGTATATATAGAGAGCATAAGTGGCAACTCGCTGGCTCCACAATTTGTCAATGGGAGTTCTATCTATTCTCTAAACAGTTGCGGCATGTGGCACAAACATTTATGCAAATGGCGGTACTACCGATGTCTTATCAGTATTTATGCAATAACAGCATGCAACAATCTATTGACTGCAATGAAATGTAGGCACAATTATCGCCTAGCTTCGCTGGAAAAAAACACACACAAAAAAAATCAAAGACGGCTACATTCTTTTAGCATTGAACGGAGCCTCTGTCAGGCTCAGAGTCGAGTGAAAGGTAGGAGAGAGAGAGAGAGAGAGAGAGAGAGAGAGAGAGAGAGAGAGAGAGGGAGAGAGGCTGGGCGACCGTGAAATACGTTGCGGTTTCCACCCATGTGTCAGCTGAGACGGGCCTCTTCCTTTTACTTGTACTGAAAAAAATAAAAAATTGTCGCAGAGTATCTCTAATAATAAAATAAATAAACAAATGAACGTGAACAAACGTTAGCAATGACTATCGATAGAGTCTTACGTTTATTGTCAGAGGGCTATTCTTATTTCCTCATTAACAAAAACAAAAGCAAAAAGAACTTAGTGTACAACTGCAGAACTGTCGAAGCATAAATCCATTCCTTTCTGTTTAATCTTGATAAGGACTTTACTGTAACAGCATACACATCCTCGTCTATAATGACAATTCTTTTCTTGCTATAAATCAGAGGGTTGAGTCGGAGCGCACACACTCTGATGAAATTAAAACAAAAGATTAAAATCATATGTGACACTATCCCTACTACTATCAACAAAAGTACAAATATCTTTTTCTTAACAGACGTCTTATAATGACTTAAATATCATTAGTTTTAAATTTAAAACTCAGCAAATAATCTCTAATAATCTCAATTATCTTTAATTAGCTCAATTGTAATCTAAAATTCATGAAAATGATAGGGATTAACCATAGTTATCTCTAGATAATCTTTTCAAAACTCTTTAAGTAAGATTTTAAAGATTTCTTCAATACAAAAAGAACTATATAACAAAAACGGGTATCTGAAAAAATATAAAAAGTCTGTCCCTGTGTATGCAATAATAAAAACAAAAAGTATATTTCATTAGCAACAGTAAAGAATGCATTTTGCTTAAGTTTCAAAATCTCGTACGGAGTTGTACATAAACAATTCAAACATAAAATATATATATTCTTTTACTATCTCGAATTTGACTTATTTAAATTACTATGCAACAGAATTTCCTTCAGAACGGGGAGAAGTTCGACTTATAACTATTCTGTCTGTTTTTACGGGGGTTGCGCATGTGGGCGCTGTTTTTTCCCCTGTTCTTTTGGCTTCTGGATCAACTTCTGCTCTCTCAAATACGGGAAACGGCTGTGTAACATTCTTGTTGTCATTTCGTGTCAGCTCTCACTCTTTCTTTATGACCAAGCTGAAATAATTTTGATAAAACATTATCATGGCTAATACTCGCAAAGTTTTATTTTATCAATCTAACATATCTCTTCAGACCAATAATGTATATACTGCAGCTAGCAAAGAAAATAAAGAATCATTCATAGATTCACGTCCTTTATCACGTAACATCTATCTTGGAATCTCTCGGAAATCGAATAATAATCTCAATGGCGGAGTAGGGGACAAAACAAAAATAAAACAAACTTGGCATTTCAACCATATCTGGGCAGGTGGAGAATTACTTTCTCAAACATATCCCTCACTAGATATTGCAACAGCGCATCACCTCCCATAAATACACTCTGATATGGCATGCAGAAGGACCTGGCGGAGCAGGGGAACGATCCTCGCAGACTCCCCAATCATGCTTCCTAACGGTGCTTTCCGCGATTTCACCCCCTAGAGCAACCCCCCCATTATACCCCCAGTCATTCATACTCACTCGCTGTCACATTCGCTACATCACTTTCAAGACAATCATCCCCGTTCTGTAACATTCCCTTTAATTTACAACGTTGGTTGTAAGAAGAGTAAGGGTGAAATCTCGGTTGGGCCGCACGGTCACAGACTGCCTCACTAGTCCTAAGTCCCATTCTAACGAACAAACAAACATTCTACTCCCTTGAAGCTACGTTTGGGTGACACTGAAAAACCTTCCCTATTCTAGGACAGCACAAATTACTCTAATTTACTCTTACTTTCACCTGCATAGCGTGAAATTAAAAAACTCATCTCTAACTAATATCACGAAATTTCTTATTCTTCAAAAAAAACATGCCACACACGTATCGTAATATTAATTCCCCATCATCATAACACAAAAAGAACGATCTGTCATTTATGTCTTTCTTTCGCTAAAACATTCCTCCCGCGGAGAAAAAACAAACAAAAAAAAGAAAAAAACTTAAAAACAGGCGCAATCTTAACACTCTATATCTTACGCTTTAAGAAATTTATATAAAAATGATTTTACATGTACTTTAAAATATCAAAGCTCAGTACAATTACTACATATTTATAATAACGAGGTTGGGAGATCGATCGGTCACTTCCGCATTCCTTTCTCAAAAATCACACGTGTTCTAAGTAAAACCTTAAAAGCAGATTCAAGTATATTACTCACTATAATTCTTACACTTAAGAAATTAATATACTGTAATAGTGATTTCACGTGCGTTAAATTTGTCAATTAAAAATCGATACATTCGCGTTCTTAAAATTCAATCTAAGCATTAATACAAATAAATGGAACACACTTCCAACGCAAATTCTTTATATTACTCAAATTATAACAAAAAACGGAGTTTATTACTGCTTATAGCTATTAGTACAAATTATCCGTGTTAGTAATGGGTACAGAAATTCTACTTTTATCAACTTATTAAGCACCACACCCCTTATAGGCGG
>JAXCGZ010020972.1:30000-42500 GCA_037179515.1 Halocaridina rubra | reverse complement strand
GTTTACTCCTAGATCTCTCTCATTTTATGTCTCTTGAAGTTGTACTCCAGCCACCGAGTAGTCAAGCTTGGGCCTTCTTGCACTTGTACCCATTCTCATTACCTTACATTTTGAAGTATTGAATTTCATTAGCCACTTTTCTGACCACTCATGCAGATTATTTAGATCCTCCTGAAGTTCTCTACCATTGTTCTCGTTTTTTACTTTCTTCACAATCTTTGCATCATCTGCAAACATATTCATGAATGAATTTACAGACTCTGGTAGGTCATTTACAAATACAAGGAACAAAAGTGGCACTAAAACTGAACCCTGTGGAACTCCACTACTAACTCTTCTCCATTCAGACACTGAGTGTCTTACTCTAACCCTGTGTTCCCTTCCTTCTAAGTAAGTTTTTATCCATTCCAAAACATTTCCACCTATTCTAGCCATTGATTGCAGCTTCCTAATAAGTCTCCCATGTGGAACAGTGTCAAACGCTTTCTGGAAGTCTAGGAATATGCAATCTGCCCAGCCCTCTCTTTCCTGTAAGATTTGGCTTACCTCATCATAAAATTCTAATAAGTTTGTTACTGTTGATCTACCTTCTCTGAAGCCATGTTGCCTCACTGACAAAAAGTTGAAGGATTCCAAGTGAAGAGAGATATGTTTCCTTAGTAGTTTCTCCATAACTTTGCAAACTATGCTGGTCAAGGAAACTGGTCTATAGTTCAGAGCCGTATCCCTCCTTCCCTTTTTGAAGATAGGTATCACATTTGCTTGTTTCCAGCATCTTGGAGTCTCCCCCGACTCCAGTGACTCCTTAAATATGATACTTAGTGCCACTGATATTGTGTTTGCGCATTTTTTAAGCACATGAGGGGATATGTCATCTGGACCTGTAGCTTTATGAACATCTACATCCATCAGCGCTTTGCATACCTCTGTGGCTGTAAGGTTGATGTTCTCTAATACCGGCCCTTGAGCTTCTATCACTGCAATCTGAGGGGGTGGGGTATTTTCTACTGTAAATACTGACTGAAACTCCTTGTTCAATTCTTTGCAGATCTCTTCGTCCGTCTCAGTGATGCTTCCATCCGCTCTCTTTAGCCTTAAACCCTGTTCTTTTACCTTCAGTTTTCCTCTGATAAAGCTATGGAAAAGCTTGGGATTTTCTTTAGCCTTCCTGGTGATGTCCCTCTCATAGTCTCTCTCTGCCTCTCTCCTTTTACTTAGGTAGTCATTTCTCGCTCTTTTGTAGGTTTGCCAGGCATTTGTGTTTTTTCTCCTCCTATACCTTTTCCAGCATTTGTCTCTCCACTCATTAGCTCTTTTACACCCATTATCGAACCATTTCTCTCTGGCATGAATTACACCTACTTTGGTGACAGGTATGCAGCAATCTACTATCTTCCCATATTTCTCACAAAAGATGTCATACATTTCTTGTACAGATTTGTTGTAAAATAAGGTTCTCCAGTCAATAACTGCAAAAAGCTCATTCATTTTGATGGTGTGATTACCTAATTGTGATTACCTAATTGTGTTTACGGGAAAGAGCCCAAAGCTCGTATCTTCCCGTCTCCTGATCGGTTCCATTTTAGACTTAGTGATACTTATCGTACCTGTCCTTAAAACTATGGATTGAGATAGCATTAACTACCTCCTCGCTTAGCGAATTCCAATTATCAACTACTCTTACACTGAAAAAGTATTTCCTTACATCCTGCAAAGAAGTTTTCTTACGAAGCTTCAAACTATGACCTCTAGTTCTAGAGCCAGCCATATCGAAATATCGATCCCTATCCACTCTATCATTACCATGAAGGAATTTAAAGACTGTCACCATATCCCCCCTTACTCTTCTAGCTTCGAGTGATGGCAAGTCTAATTCCCTCAGCCTCTCATCATAACCGAGATTGCGTATTTCTGGCACCAGTTTCGTGGCATGTCTTTGAACTTTTTCAAGCTTATCTATGTGCTTTTTCAAGTGCGGATTCCAAAAGGGGGCTGCATATTCGAGTTTTGGCCTCACATAGGTTACATAAATATTTCTGAACATTTCCTTGTCCATGTGCCTGAAGGCTACCCTTACATTTGATAAGAATGCATATGCTGCCCTTACTACTCCATTTATATGTATTTCTGGAGACAAATCTGCCAGTATGTTTACTCCTAGATCTCTCTCATTTTCTGTCTCTTGAAGTTGTACTCCAGCCACCGAGTAGTCAAGCTTGGGCCTTCTTGCACTTGTACCCATTCTCATTACCTTACATTTTGAGGTATTGAATTTCATTAGCCACTTTTCTGACCACTCATGCAGATTATTTAGATCCTCCTGAAGTTCTCTACCATTGTTCTCGTTTTTTACTTTCTTCACAATCTTTGCATCATCTGCAAACATATTCATGAATGAATTTACAGACTCTGGTAGGTCATTTACATATACAAGGAACAAAAGTGGCACTAAAACTGAACCCTGTGGAACTCCACTACTAACTCTTCTCCATTCAGACACTGAGTGTCTTACTCTAACCCTGTGTTCCCTTCCTTCTAAGTAAGTTTTTGTCCATTCCAAGACATTTCCACCTATTCTAGCCATTGATTGCAGCTTCCTAATAAGTCTCCCATGTGGAACAGTGTCAAACGCTTTCTGGAAGTCTAGGAATATGCAATCTGCCCAGCCCTCTCTTTCCTGTAAGATTTTGCTCACCTCATCATAAAATTCTAATAAGTTTGTTACTGTTGATCTACCTTCTCTGAAGCCATGTTGCCTCACTGACAAAAAGTTGAAGGATTCCAAGTGAAGAGAGATATGTTTCCTTAGTAGTTTCTCCATAACTTTGCAAACTATGCTGGTCAAGGAAACTGGTCTATAGTTCAGAGCCGTATCCCTCCTTCCCTTTTTGAAGATAGGTATCACATTTGCTTGTTTCCAGCATCTTGGAATCTCCCCCGACTCCAGTGACTCCTTAAATATGATACTTAGTGCCACTGATATTGTGTTTGCGCATTTTTTAAGCACATGAGGGGATATGTCATCAGGACCTGTAGCTTTATGAACATCTAAATCCATCAGCGCTTTGCATACCTCTGTGGCTGTAAGGTTGATGTTCTCTAATACCGGCCCTTGAGCTTCTATCACTGCAATCTGAGGGGGTGGGGTATTTTCTACTGTAAATACTGACTGAAACTCCTTGTTCAATTCTTTGCAGATCTCTTCGTCCGTCTCAGTGATGCTTCCATCCGCTCTCTTTAGCCTTAAAACCTGTTCTTTTACCTTCAGTTTTCCTCTGATAAAGCTGTGGAAAAGCTTGGGATTTTCTTTAGCCTTCCTGGTGATGTCCCTCTCATAATCTCTCTCTGCCTCTCTCCTTTTACTTAGGTAGTCATTTCTTGCTCTTTTGTAGGTTTGCCAGGCATTTATGTTTTTTCTCCTCCTATACCTTTTCCAGCATTTGTCTCTCCACTCATTAGCTCTTTTACACCCATTATCGAACCATTTCTCTCTGGCATGAATTACACCTACTTTGGTGACAGGTATGCAGCAATCTACTATCTTCCCATATTTCTCACAAAAGATGTCATACATTTCTTGTACAGATTTGTTGTAAAATAAGGTTCTCCAGTCAATAACTGCAAAAAGCTCATTCATTTTGATGTAATCTCCTTTCCGATAGTTCCTCCTCATGTCCTCAGTGCCTCTACTCTCAGGAAGAATATCTTCAATGATATACTCCATCAACAACACACAGTGGTCACTCTTTCCAATTGGTGGTTCATACTCAATATTTTCCATATCCAACACATTATCTGTGAACACTAGATCAAGTAGTGATGGCTCATCCCCGCCCCTGGCTCTTGTTGGTTCCATTACATGTTGGTGTAGGAAATTCCCTTGTACGCAATCTAGGAATCTTGCCCCAAATGAGTCCTCACCACTGTGTGGGTCAAGATTTATCCAATCTATCTCTTTATGATTAAAGTCTCCCATAATCAAAATCCTACATTTTTTCTCCCGTGCCATGTTAACAACTGAGTTTATGACTTCAATAGTACCTATATGACTTTCCTCATAAATTTCAAGCCTATTTTGGTTCCTTGGTGGGTTGTATACAACAGTTATTATAATGCTCTCTGACCCAGTATTTATGCGAGCAACAAGAAATTCCCTGAACTCACTTTCTATAGCCAAGTTTATTTCTTCAACTTGAATCCTCTCACTTATGAGCAGTGCTATCCCTCCACCAGTCCTCTCACATCTTTCAACCCTTAGTATTCTGAAGCCCTTAGGAAAAACTGTGACACTGTTTATGTCCTCACTCAACTTAGTCTCTGTAATTGCTACTATATCTGCCTTACTGTTGTGAATCCTATCTTTTAATTCTACTGCCTTACCAGCTAATCCATCAGCATTTGTGTATAACAATCTTAATGAGGCCCCATCCTCTGATCTTCTGTCATTATCTTCTTTATCTCCCCTTTGTCTGGAAGTATTCTGTAACGAAAATTTTTCTTCTCTTCTTCATTTCTTTCATCATTTAACCTTCTTGCCTCTTGCAACAAGTTTTTGATCTTTCCCATCTCTTCCTGTGTTCTGTATCGTCTAATGAACACTTCTTTGCATTCTTGAAGGTCTTTTAGACTTTTTTTTCTCAACAATATTTCCCTACATGTTTCCCCTCTCTCAAAGGTTACTTTTGTTGGTCTCGGCTTTCCTTCCCTCGAATATTTACCTAGTTGGTGTATGTTTACAATATCCTCAGGACCACATACTACTCCAAGCTTTCTTATCAGGTCTACAACGCTAGCTTTATTTTCTTCAAGTCTCCTCTGCCATGTTGGCTCCTGGGATTCACTTATGCCTGAGATTACCACTGTCTTCTCCTTATCAAGTGCCTGTCTGATGAGTGGGTTTGCCCTTTCCATCACAACGTCTTTCATTTTTTCGATTACTGTCTCTTTATAGTCAACTGTTTGTATGTTTTCCAGTGCCACCACCTTTACAGCCTCTTTTACTGCCACATTCCCCTTTAGTGCATCAGCAAAGGACGTTTTCATGGCATCATTTTCCATATTCAGCTCCTGGAACTCTTTTCTGAACTGTTCAATGTTTTCCTTAATCTGAACATTCCAAGCAGCAATCTCGTCTCTCTCAGAAGAGAGCAGTGAACTAACATCTAATTCCTTTAGGTTGTCATTCAGCTGTTTGTTTTTATCTTCTTGTTTAGAAATTCTAGATTCTAGTTGACTCTTTTCCCCTTCCAGCTTCTTTATTCTTTTTTCTAGTTCCTTTCTCTCCTGCCCTTGTGCTTTATTTGCCTCCTCCAAAGATCTTATTTGTTCTCTGAGTGTTTCATTCTCTTTCATTTCTCCATCCATATTCCGAATTTTATCATCAAGGCTTATAACCATTTCCTCTAACTTCTTGATTCTCTGTTTAAGTCCCCTGATGACTACCCCCTTCTCCCGACATTTTTATGTTCTCCCTCTCACAGAATATAGAAAGAAGACGAGAAAGAGGAAAAAAAAGAAAAGAGAAAAACTTCTAATTTAGCTTCACACAGAATTTTTTTTTTTTTATATCTCCATATAAGTGCTATTTAGTGACTCAGTTTGTCTCCTTTCTGGTAACACACATCTTAACTTAAAAACTTGACCATGGTAATTTAAGTATAAAAAGAAAAAGAAAAACAAAAGTCAAACCTGAAGGAAAATTCAAATTTGTGTTTGAGGTGGCACCCACCTGTTTCTGTTATATATTCTTCCTAACTGATAAACTGACTTGCTAGCCAAGATATGTTATCACGGGATTAGACTTTACATTTAACTCAATATATATACAAAATAACAAAATAGTAAAAGAGAAAGCTAAAAGAAAAGCAAAAAAAAATGAAGATAAATAAGACTGCTGTACTACTTGGCAACTTAACTCAGTACTGTTGACAGGTGGGTATTTGGTAATTTTCTTTTTCTTTTATTATTCAATTATTTCGTGTATCAAACTAACTAACTAGTTAATATAAATGGGAAGGATACTGATTTTAACAATATATAGAACCACAGGATCAGGTAAACGGCTTAAGAGCTTTCCCCAGTTTACACAAAAATTAGGTAATGTGATGTGATGGCTCCACCTCTGGCAACTCTTCTAGATTTCCCTCAAGGCAGAACTGGACGGCAGCTTCTCTCTCTCCTCACGAAAAAGTTCTCAATTTTTTTTCCTTTAATATGAACAGTCTCGTCTTACAACAGATACAAGTTTTTGTACTCACAATACTCTGCAGGATTTCAGATTTATGGAAATTATGGTAAAGTTTTCCACTAAGCACTTAGTCACTCGAAACAGTTAAAAATTTAAGAGGAGCAATTCCGTGTGTCACTGAACGCGCGGTGTGTGTGTGATTACCTAATTGTGATTACCTAATTGTGTTTACGGGAAAGAGCCCAAAGCTCGTATCTTCCCGTCTCCTGATCGGTTCCATTTTAGACTTAGTGATACTTATCGTACCTGTCCTTAAAACTATGGATTGAGATAGCATTAACTACCTCCTCGCTTAGCGAATTCCAATTATCAACTACTCTTACACTGAAAAAGTATTTCCTTACATCCTGCAAAGAAGTTTTCTTACGAAGCTTCAAACTATGAACTCTAGTTCTAGAGCCAGCCATATCGAAATATCGATCCCTATCCACTCTATCATAACCATGAAGGAATTTAAAGACTGTCACCATATCCCCCCTTACTCTTCTAGCTTCGAGTGATGGCAAGTCTAATTCCCTCAGCCTCTCATCATAACCGAGATTGCGTATTTCTGGCACCAGTTTCGTGGCATGTCTTTGAACTTTTTCAAGCTTAGCTATGTGCTTTTTCAAGTGCGGATTCCAAAAGGGGGCTGCATATTCGAGTTTTGGCCTCACATAGGTTACATAAATATTTCTGAACATTTCCTTGTCCATGTGCCTGAAGGCTACCCTTACATTTGATAAGAATGCATATGCTGCCCTTACTACGCCATTTATATGTATTTCTGGAGACAAATCTGCCAGTATGTTTACTCCTAGATCTCTCTCATTTTCTGTCTCTTGAAGTTGTACTCTAGCCACCGAGTAGTCAAGCTTGGGCCTTCTTGCACTTGTACCCATTCTCATTACCTTACATTTTGAGGTATTGAATTTCATTAGCCACTTTTCTGACCACTCATGCAGATTATTTAGATCCTCCTGAAGTTCTCTACCATTGTTCTTGTTTTTTACTTTCTTCACAATCTTTGCATCATCTGCAAACATATTCATGAATGAATTTACAGACTCTGGTAGGTCATTTACATATACAAGGAACAAAAGTGGCACTAAAACTGAACCCTGTGGAACTCCACTACTAACTCTTCTCCATTTAGACACTGAGTGTCTTACTCTAACCCTCTGTTCCCTTCCTTCTAAGTAAGTTTTTATCCATTCCAAAACATTTCCACCTATTCTAGCCATTGATTGCAGCTTCCTAATAAGTCTCCCATGTGGAACAGTGTCAAACGCTTTCTGGAAGTCTAGGAATATGCAATCTGCCCAGCCCTCTCTTTCCTGTAAGATTTGGCTTACCTCATCATAAAATTCTAATAAGTTTGTTACTGTTGATCTACCTTCTCTGAAGCCATGTTGCCTCACTGACAAAAAGTTGAAGGATTCCAAGTGAAGAGAGATATGTTTCCTTAGTAGTTTCTCCATAACTTTGCAAACTATGCTGGTCAAGGAAACTGGTCTATAGTTCAAAGCCGTATCCCTCCTTCCCTTTTTGAAGATAGGTATCACATTTGCTTGTTTCCAGCATCTTGGAATCTCCCCCAACTCCAGTGACTCTTTAAATATGATACTTAGTGCCACTGATATTGTGTTTGCGCATTTTTTAAGCACATGAGGGGATATGTCATCAGGACCTGTAGCTTTATGAACATCTAAATCCATCAGCGCTTTGCATACCTTTGTGGCTGTAAGGTAGATGTTCTCTAATACCGGCCCTTGAGCTTCTATCACTGCAATCTGAGGGGGTGGGGTATTTTCTACTGTAAATACTGACTGAAACTCCTTGTTCAATTCTTTGCAGATCTCTTCGTCCGTCTCAGTGATGCTTCCATCCGCTCTCTTTAGCCTTAAAACCTGTTCTTTTACCTTCAGTTTTCCTCTGATAAAGCTGTGGAAAAGCTTGGGATTTTCTTTAGCCTTCCTGGTGATGTCCCTCTCATAATCTCTCTCTGCCTCTCTCCTTTTACTTAGGTAGTCATTTCTTGCTCTTTTGTGTGTGTGTGTGTGTGTGTGTGTGTTTGTTTGTTCCGGTTTTACGTCAAGGACTCCCTTTTCTGCTAAGGGCTAGAACGGTTGCCTTCTTACGAAGGTCGTGTCTTGGCACATGTAATCGTTACCCTGAGTGTATGTCCTCACTAACCTCAGTCCGAGACGGGGTGCGAACCCTCGACCTGCCGCCTCAGAGTCGCATATATATATATATATATATATATATATATATATATATATATATATATATATATATATATATATATATATATATATATATATATATATATATGTATGTGTGTGTGTGTGTGTGTGTGTGTGTGTGTGTGTGTGTGTGTGTTGTGTGTGTGTGTGTGTGTGTGTGTGTGTGTGTGTGTGTGTGTGTGTGTGTGTGTGATTACCTAATTGTGTTTACCTAATTGTGTTTACGGGAAAGAGCCCAAAGCTCGTATCTTCCCGTCTCCTGATCGGTTCCATTTTTAGACTTAGTGATAATTATCGTACCTGTCCTTAAAACTATGGATTGAGATAGCATTAACTACCTCCTCGCTTAGCCAATTCCAATTATCAACTACTCTTACACTGAAAAAGTATTTCCTTACATCCTGCAAACAAGTTTTCTTACGAAGCTTCAAACTATGACCTCTAGTTCTAGAGCCAGCCATATCGAAATATCGATCCCTATCCACTCTATCATAACCATGAAGGAATTTAAAGACTGTCACCATATCCCCCCTTACTCTTCTAGCTTCGAGTGATGGCAAGTCTAATTCCCTCAGCCTCTCATCATAACCGAGATTGCGTATTTCTGGCACCAGTTTCGTGGCATGTCTTTGAACTTTTTCAAGCTTAGCTATGTGCTTTTTCAAGTGCGGATTCCAAAAGGGGGCTGCATATTCGAGTTTTGGCCTCACATAGGTTACATAAATATTTCTGAACATTTCCTTGTCCATGTGCCTGAAGGCTACCCTTACATTTGATAAGAATGCATATGCTGCCCTTACTACGCCATTTATATGTATTTCTGGAGACAAATCTGCCAGTATGTTTACTCCTAGATCTCTCTCATTTTCTGTCTCTTGAAGTTGTACTCTAGCCACCGAGTAGTCAAGCTTGGGCCTTCTTGCACTTGTACCCATTCTCATTACCTTACATTTTGAGGTATTGAATTTCATTAGCCACTTTTCTGACCACTCATGCAGATTATTTAGATCCTCCTGAAGTTCTGTGTGTGTGTGTGTGTGTGTGTGTGTATGGGCGTGTGTGTGTGTGTGTGTGTGTGTGTGTGTGTGTGTGTGTGTGTGTGTGTGAGATATATATATTACCAAAATGAATTGCAAATCTAATTAACAATTCTCATAAAAATTTCCCTTATTAGTCAAGTGTATCTCCAGCATTTGGAAGTTACCATAAATTCTGCCTTATGTGGAATTCCAATTGTTCCAATCTTCCCCTCCTGACAATATAATCGTAAAATGATTAGTTTAGGGGCATAAATTTATTATGAGATGTGACAAAATTTATACAATATAACTTTTTTATTTTTTTTAAATTGTGATGGTTCTCCCTTTTTCTTTTTCTTTTTATTATATACCTGAAATTTTATAACCTTGCATATATATTTTTTTTCCGTAAAGAAACCTCTTATTATTAATGTTATTATTGATTTATTATTGTTGTTCTTTCTATTTACATTACTATTATTATTATTATTATTATTATTATTATTATTATTATTATTATTATTATTATTATTATTATTATTATTATTATTATTATTATTATTGTTATCATTATTATTATTATTATTATTATTATTATTATTATTATTATTATTATTATTATTATTATTATTATTATTATTATTATTATTTTTATTATTATTATTATTATTATTATTATTATTATTTTTATTATTAATATAATTATTATTATTATTATTATTATTATTATTATTATTATTATTATTATTATTATTATTATTATTATTATTATTATTATTATTACTATTATCATTATTTTCATTATTATTATTATTATTATTATTATTATTTTTATTATTATTATTAATTTTATTATTATTATTATTATTATTATTATTATTATTATTATTATTATTATTATTATTATTATTATTATTATTATTATTATTTTTATTATTAATATTATTATTATTATTATTGTTGTTATTATTATTAATATTATTATTATTATTATTGTTGTTATTATTATTATTATTATTATTATTATTATTATTATTATTATTATTATTATTATTATCATTATTATCATTATTATTATAATTATTATTATTATCATTATTATTATCATTATTATTATTTGTATTATTATTATTATTGCTATTATTATTATTATTATTATTATTATTATTATTATTATTATTATTATTATTATTATTATTATTATTATTATCATTTTTATTATTATTATTATTATTATTATTATTATTATTATTATTATTATTATTATTATTATTATTATTATCATTATTATTATTATTATTATTATTATTATTATTATTATTATTATTATTATTATTATTATTATTATCATTATTATTATTATTATTACAGGCAAATGTTGATTAAATATTATATATTCATGTTTGATTTAAAATGTGCAATTTTGCAATCGAAAGATTTTACGTATAAAATCTACAGTATGCTTGGGCCTTTTAATAAGCCGATATCATATAGAATTTGTGTGTGTATACAAATCATTATTTAACACAGAAAAGGTTTCTTTTTTCCTCACATTGGCGTCATTTCTTTGTTGCGAATTACGAGTTGCGTTCTCGCCAATGATTTAAGTCATATGCAAGTAAACACATTCAGCAGCTAAACTAAAGAATGAAAATTCATATATGATGAATGGACATTTTAAGAGATTATTTCAGGGCACAAAGTGGCGTAAGAGGCGAAAATGGATCAAGTTCTAGTATTTGCATCGCATCGCAAATACACTTCCCTTGCCAGAAAATTTCACTCCACCATCACTTCCAGATGTGTATTTGGCAAGAGAGAGAGAGAGAGAGAGAGAGAGAGAGAGAGAGAGAGAGAGAGAGAGAGAGAGAGAGAGAGAGAGAGAGAGAGAGAGAGAGAGAGAGAGAGAGAGAGAGAGAGAGAGAGAGAGAGAGAGAGAGAGAGAGAGAGAGAGAGAGAGAGTATTAATATGAGTAAAATATAATATGTAAACTAGGGCATTGTTCTTTATATCTAAATTACGAAGTAATCCACGATGACAAGCAACTAATTGGGATATAAATCAAATTTTCTGTTATATTTCTCATATCAAAAATACATACATACATACATGCCTACATATTACATAACATACAATGGATGTATATTTTCTTATGAGTGTGAGGCCGCGACGAGCAAGAGATTACCCTCATCACTAAAGGCCCGGAAATGAAGAAAACATTAAGATGAAGGGAAAGTAAGCTGTTAAGGATGTGTCAGAGATGGGGTAATGATACACAATAGGAAAAGAGCAGGCTGAAAGAATAGTCGAAGTACTGAGGGCCTAGGGATATGGCAGGATTAGGCCCTGAGACAACGATAGATTCAGTTTTTTAGGAAAGATAGGTTATAAGAATTAGGAAAGACAGAAGGAGGAAGAGAGTTCCAGAGTTTGGAGGTAGATGGGAAGAAGAAATCTCTGCACCTACCAATCCGTGAGTTACAAATCTCCACACAGTACCTGTGAGGATAGGCCGCTTAGCGAGTGTTAGGCGGCCTCGGCAGTGGGGGAGGGATGCAGCTCACCAGTTCATCACAGCAGCGATGGAAGTAGTAGCGATAGAAAAAAGAAAGGGACGATACCTAACGGTGAAGAGAAAGATAATCCAGATTAGAAGTTAGAGAAGAGTAATTAATGAGTCTGATTGCTTTAGATTCAACCCTATCAAGAAGATAAGCATATGAAGAAGCACCCCAGATGAGCGAGCAGTATTCTAAGCAGGGATGGAGAAGACCTTTATAGATTTTAAGTAACTGAAAAGAGGAAAAATAAAATGACGAAATTGGAAAAAAAAACTTGGATGCAAATTTAAATATAGACTATGTGATTCCTCCAAGACATGTTAGAGGCTATCTGGATTCCTAATATGTTAATAAAATTTAGAGGGTAAGTTTCGTTAGTTGCGAAGACAATTGGGCTATCGGGAGGAGAAGAAGATAAAGAGATCTCCAGAATCTATATATTAA
>JAXCGZ010020972.1:20000-25000 GCA_037179515.1 Halocaridina rubra | reverse complement strand
GCAGCAGACGAGTGTTAAAGAGAAAGCAGAGGAACTATGAAATGTAGAATTGACGGCAAAGGTGTGGAGAAGAAAGGAGGATGGGGAAAGATCTTTGATGAATAGAAGAAACAAAACCTCGCGGAACACCACTTGTAACTGGGAATGAGCTAGATCTTCCGCCGTCAACAGCCACAGATATATAACGGTCAGAGAGAAAGCTATAAATCAGAGAACAGTGAGAAGGTGTAAAGCCAAAGCTGGAAGTTTGGCTATTAGAGAATCTTGTCATTCTCTGTTAAAATCCTTAGAGATATCGAGGGCAACGACAAAGGATGTCCCATAGTTCTTCAATGGATATAACCATACGTGAGTAAGATTGGACAGGAGGTCACCAGTGGGTCTCATATTGCAAAAGCCATTTTGGTGATCTGAAATAAGAAAGTGCATTCAAAATGTTTCTAGAATAAGAAGTTGAGCAAGGTTTTCAGTACTTTAGTGATGGTAGAGGTTAAGGTAATTGGTCGGTATTTGGAATGATAGAATGGTCACCCTTCTTTGGAACTGCCTGAACTAAAGCTTGCTTCTAAATTGAAGGCTAGATAGTGCTTGAAAAAAAGAAGGTGTCACTTCATCTGCAAACTCCGTAAGGAAGTTTGCAGGGATACCTGTGGGTCCAGATGCCTGGTTCGTCCTCAGAGAAAGCAAAGAACTCTATGGACCTTGCGTTTAGAAAGAATTGGGGAGGCCATAGTGTTACAAATGGATAAATCATGAGGGTCATGTGTGCTGGATCGCTTACGGAAAATTTGCTAGAAAAATAAAGGGCGAAGATTATTGGCTTTTTTCAGTGAGAGAACTGAACCAATAAGAGAGGGAAAGTTTAAGGTATGGAAGTTTTTGGAAAGTTTTGTAGCTAAGGACAAGAAATATTTTGGGGTGGCAGAAGAGTTCAGGGCATCAACATTACTGAAAAAAAAGTCTTTAGAAAACTCAATCTTAGTAGAGCTGGTATTTCAGGCTGTAAAGAAAGCAGAGCGATTCAAAATAGATAGATAGGATGGACATGATTGGTATGTCCAATTCTTGGCCTGAATAGCCACTGAGCACGTGCTGTCAATCCAAGTATATGAGGGAGGGAAAGCTTTGATAGAGGAGAGGATGTACGCTTTCATTCTTGAGGTTATAATGTCAGCAACATACATACATACATACATCCATCCATCCATCCATCCATCCATCCATCCATCCATGCATACATACATACATACATACATACATACATACATACATACATACATACATACATACATACATACATACATACATACATACATACATACATACATACATACACACATGCATGCATGCATGCATGCATGCATGCATGCATGCATGCATCCATCCATCCATCCATCCATCCATCCATTCATCCATCCATGCATGCATACATACATACATACATACATACATACATACATACATACATACATACATACATACATACATACATACATACATACATACATACATACATACATACATACATACACAAGTACTAGAATATAATTCCATTCTCACTCAGTTACTAAATAAGATCATCACTATCTAACTCCAATTAATGAAGGACGAAGATTAAAAAAAATAATGGAATTTGTAAGTATGTTGAAAGCAGAAAAGGCGATATTTGGCAGCGTCATAAAGGCGAGAGTCTTTTACAGATAAATTGTTATTGATTGGACACGACAACCCCCCCACCCAGGTCCTTCAATTAACCTTTCTCTCTTATTACAAATTAAGCGGTCAATGGTTTCATCGATTACATCATGTTAATAGTTATTTTTTATTCTCTCTCTCTCTCTCTCTCTCTCTCTCTCTCTCTCTCTCTCTCTCTCTCTCTCTCACACACACACACACACACACACACACACACACACACACACACACACACACATGCCACGAAACTAGTGCCAGAAATACGCAATCTCAGTTATGATGAGAGGCTGAGGGAAGTAGACTTACCATCACTCGAAGCTAGAAGAGTGAGGGGGGATATGGTGACAGTCTTTAAATTCCTTCATGGTTATGATAGAGTGGATAAGGATCGATATTTTGATATGGCTGGCTCTAGAACTAGAGGTCATAGTTTGAAGCTTCGTAAGAAAACTTCTTTGCAGGATGTAAGAAAATACTTTTTCAGTGTAAGAGTAGTTGATAATTGGAATTGGCTAAGCGAGGAGGTAGTTAATGCTATCTCAATCCATAGTTTTAAGGACAGGTATGATAAGTATGACTAAGTATAAAATGGAACCGATCAGGAGACGGGAAGATACGAGCTTTGGGCTCTTTCCCGTAAACACAATTAGGTAATCACAATTAGGAAATCACACACACACACACACACACACACACACACACACACACACACACACACACAGGAAAGATCAAAAACTTGTTGCAAGAGGCAAGAAGGTTAAATGATGAAAGAAATGAAGAACAGAAGAAAAATTTTCGTTTCAGAGTTCTTCCAGACAAAGGGGAGATAAAGAAGATAATGACAGAAGATCAGGGGATGGGGCCTCATTAAGATTGTTATACACAAATGCTGATGGATTAGCTGGTAAGGCAGTAGAATTAAAAGATAGGATTCACAACAGTAAGGCAGATATAGTAGCAATTACAGAGACTAAACGGAGTGAGGACATAAACAGTGTCACAGTTTTTCCTAAGGGCTTCAGAATACTAAGGGTTGAAAGATCTGAGAGGACTGGTGGAGGGATAGTACTGCTCATAAGTGAATGGATTCAAGTCGAAGAAATAAACTTGGCTATAGAAAGTGAGTTCAAGGAATTTCTTGTTGCTCGCATAAATACTGGGTCAGAGAGCATTATAATAACTGTTGTATACAACCCACCAAGGAACCAAAATAGGCTTGAAGTTTATGAGGAAAGTCATATAGGTACTATTGAAGTCATAAACTCAGTTGTTAACATGGCACGGGGAAAAAAATGTAGGATTTTGATTATGGGAGACTTTAATCATAAAGAGATAGATTGGATAAATCTTGACCCACACAGTGGTGAGGACTCATTCGGGGCAAGATTCCTAGATTACGTACAAGGGAATTTACTTCACCAACATGTAATGGAACCAACAAGGGCCAGGGGTGGGGATGAGCCCTCACTACTTGATCTAGTGTTCACAGATAATGTGTTGGATATTGAAAAAATTGAGTATGAACCACCAATTGGAAAGAGTGACCACTGTGTGTTGTTGATGGAGTATATCATTGAAGATATTCTTCCTGAGAGTAGAGGCACTGAGGACATGAGGAGGAACTATCGGAAAGGAGATTACATCAAAATGAATGAGCTTTTTGCAGTTATTGACTGTAGAACCTTATGTTACAACAAATCTGTACAAGAAATGTATGACATCTTTTGTGAGAAATATGGGAAGATAGTAGATTGCTGCATACCTGTCACCAAAGTAGGTGTAATTCATGCCAGAGAGAAATGGTTCGATAATGGGTGTAAAAGAGCTAAGGAGTGGAGAGACAAATGCTGGAAAAGGTATAGGAGGAGAAAAAACATAAATGCCTGGCAAACCTACAAAAGAGCAAGAAATGACTGCCTAAGTAAAAGGAGAGAGGCAGAGAGAGACTATGAGAGGGACATCACCAGGAAGGCTAAAGAAAATCCCAAGCTTTTCCACAGCTTTATCAGAGGAAAACTGAAGGTAAAAGAACAGGTTTTAAGGCTAAAGAGAGCGGATGGAAGCATCACTGAGACGGATGAAGAGATCTGCAAAGAATTGAACAAGGAGTTTCAGTCAGTATTTACAGTAGAAAATACCCCACCCCCTCAGATTGCAGTGATAGAAGCTCAAGGGCCGGTATTAGAGAACATCAACCTTACAGCCACAGAGGTATGCAAAGCGCTGATGGATTTAGATGTTCATAAAGCTACAGGTCTTGATGACATATCCCCTCATGTGCTTAAAAAATGCGCAAACACAATATCAGTGTCACTAAGTATCATATTTAAGGAGTCACTGGAGTCGGGGGAGATTCCAAGATGCTGGAAACAAGCAAATGTGATACCAATCTTCAAAAAGGGAAGGGGGGATACAGCTCTGAACTATAGACCAGTTTCCTTGACCAGCATAGTTTGCAAAGTTATGGAGAAACTACTAAGGAAACATATCTCTCTTCACTTGGAATCCTTCAACTTTTTGTCAGTGAGGCAACATGGCTTCAGAGAAGGTAGATCAACAGTAACAAACTTATTAGAATTTTATGATGAGGTAAGCCAAATCTTACAGGCAAGAGAGGGCTGGGCAGATTGCATATTCCTAGACTTCCAGAAAGCGTTTGACACTGTTCCACATGGGAGACTTATTAGGAAGCTGCAATCAATGGCTAGAATAGGTGGAAATGTTTTGGAATGGATAAAAACTTACTTAGAAGGAAGGGAACAGAGGGTTAGAGTAAGACACTCAGTGTCTGAATGGAGAAGAGTTAGTAGTGGAGTTCCACAGGGTTCAGTTTTAGGGCCACTTTTGTTCCTTGTATATGTAAATGACCTACCAGAGTGTGTAAATTCATTCATGAATATGTTTGCAGATGATGCAAAGATTGTGAAGAAAGTAAAAAACGAGAACAATGGTAGAGAACTTCAGGAGGATCTAAATAATCTGCATGAGTGGTCAGAAAAGTGGCTAATGAATTTCAATACTTCAAAATGTAAGGTAATGAGAATGGGTACAAGTGCAAGAAGGCCCAAGCTTGACTACTCGGTGGTTGGAGTACAACTTCAAGAGACAGAAAATGAGAGAGATCTAGGAGTAAACATACTTATTAAATGTAAGGGTAGCCTTCAGGCACATGGACAAGGAAATGTTCAGAAATATTTATGTAACCTATGTGAGGCCAAAACTCGAATATGCAGCCCCCTTTTGGAATCCGCACTTGAAAAAGCACATAGCTAAGCTTGAAAAAGTTCAAAGACATGCCACGAAAC
>JAXCGZ010020972.1:5000-15000 GCA_037179515.1 Halocaridina rubra | reverse complement strand
AAACCCAGGCAAGAAGAGAGGTGTCTGGAGCAGCTCTCTAAGAAAAACCCAGGCAAGAAGAGAGGTGACTGGAGCAGCTCTCTAAGAAAAACCCAGGCAAGAAGAGAGGTGTCTGGAGCAGCTCTCTAAGAAAAACCCAGGCAAGAAGAGAGGTGTCTGGAGCAGCTCTCTAAGAAAAACCCAGGCAAGAAGAGAGGTGTCTGGAGCAGCTCTCTAAGAAAAACCCAGGCAAGAAGAGAGGTGTCTGGAGCAGCTCTCTAAGAAAAACCCAGGCAAGAAGAGAGGTGTCTGGAGCAGCTCTCTAAGAAAAACCCAGGCAAGAAGAGAGGTGTCTGGAGCAGCTCTCTAAGAAAAACCCAGGCAAGAAGAGAGGTGTCTGGAGCAGCTCTCTAAGAAAAACCCAGGCAAGAAGAGAGGTGTCTGGAGCAGCTCTCTAAGAAAAACCCAGGCAAGAAGAGAGGTGTCTGGAGCAGCTCTCTAAGAAAAACCCAGGCAAGAAGAGAGGTGTCTGGAGCAGCTCTCTAAGAAAAACCCAGGCAAGAAGAGAGGTGTCTGGAGCAGCTCTCTAAGAAAAACCCAGGCAAGAAGAGAGGTGTCTGGAGCAGCTCTCTAAGAAAAACCCAGGCAAGAAGAGAGGTGTCTGGAGCAGCTCTCTAAGAAAAACCCAGGCAAGAAGAGAGGTGTCTGGAGCAGCTCTCTAAGAAAAACCCAGGCAAGAAGAGAGGTGTCTGGAGCAGCTCTCTAAGAAAAACCCAGGCAAGAAGAGAGGTGTCTGGAGCAGCTCTCTAAGAAAAACCCAGGCAAGAAGAGAGGTGTCTGGAGCAGCTCTCTAAGAAAAACCCAGGCAAGAAGAGAGGTGTCTGGAGCAGCTCTCTAAGAAAAACCCAGGCAAGAAGAGAGGTGTCTGGAGCAGCTCTCTAAGAAAAACCCAGGCAAGAAGAGAGGTGACTGGAGCAGCTCTCTAAGAAAAACCCAGGCAAGAAGAGAGGTGTCTGGAGCAGCTCTCTAAGAAAAACCCAAGCAAGAAGAGAGGTGACTGGAGCAGCTCTCTAAGAAAAACCCAGGCAAGAAGAGAGGTGTCTGGAGCAGCTCTCTAAGAAAAACCCAGGCAAGAAGAGAGGTGTCTGGAGCAGCTCTCTAAGAAAAACCCAGGCAAGAAGAGAGGTGTCTGGAGCAGCTCTCTAAGAAAAACCCAGGCAAGAAGAGAGGTGTCTGGAGCAGCTCTCTAAGAAAAACCCAGGCAAGAAGAGAGGTGTCTGGAGCAGCTCTCTAAGAAAAACCCAGGCAAGAAGAGAGGTGTCTGGAGCAGCTCTCTAAGAAAAACCCACGCAAGAAGAGAGGTGTCTGGAGCAGCTCTCTAAGAAAAACCCAGGCAAGAAGAGAGGTGTCTGGAGCAGCTCTCTAAGAAAAACCCAGGCAAGAAGAGAGGTGTCTGGAGCAGCTCTCTAAGAAAAACCCAGGCAAGAAGAGAGGTGTCTGGAGCAGCTCTCTAAGAAAAACCCAGGCAAGAAGAGAGGTGTCTGGAGCAGCTCTCTAAGAAAAACCCAGGCAAGAAGAGAGGTGTCTGGAGCAGCTCTCTAAGAAAAACCCAGGCAAGAAGAGAGGTGTCTGGAGCAGCTCTCTAAGAAAAACCCAGGCAAGAAGAGAGGTGTCTGGAGCAGCTCTCTAAGAAAAACCCATAGAAAAGGAGAAAAAGAGAGTCTCTTAGAGGCATATCTCTATGTCCATATTCTGATGCTTTAGATAACGACGTTTGAAAATTTTATTTAATTTTCCTTCAGAAAGTTTTTAGTATGGCCTTCAGCATGATAGTTCTTGCAATATCGTTGCTATGGTCTTGAAATTTTAACCGTACCTTGTGATAATATTTTGGATATTTTTATTCTGTCCCTTATGGAAGAAACTCTTCCGTTACATCGTCTTTTTGAAAGAGAATTCTTTTTACCAGTAGATATATATAACAGCCGGACACTTTAGGCTTTTATCCTTCGAAAGCTTCCAGGCCAAGTGTGCAAAAGTTTCTCGAAAATAATTTCTAGCGAAAAGATCTGTTATTTCTATGGGAGAAACGCTCTTTGTACTCTCTTCATCGGAGATATTTTAGGCCTGGTGTGTTGTAACTTGAGTAAATTATTCAGTTTTCTTAGATGCTTTGCCCATATATAGTTATGTGTGCGCGTGTCTGTGTGTGAGGGGGAGATCGTTTTATTAAAGTATATTTCCATACAAACCTCTCTCTCTCTCTCTCTCTCTCTCTCTCTCTCTCTCTCTCTCTCTCTCTCTCTCTCTCTCTCTCTCTCTCTCTCTCTCTCTCTCTCTCTCTCTCTCTCTCTCTCTCTCTCTCTCTCTCTCTCTCTCTCTCTCTCTCTCTCTCTCTCTCTCTCTTTAACGTTCACGATGGCTTCTCTTTTTACCTAAGAATATATTTCTCGTTATCATAGCGGGAGGATGAAGTTGTAAAATAAGAACTTTGGAATTAATAAAGGAATAAATAATAGAATAAACATTCAGTAAATAAAAAAAAGGAAAATAGAATAAGAATAGAAGACATCACAATTTTTTTCTGAGCATCACTCTTGCTCACAATCTTTTTTTAATATTATTGTCAGATAAAGGAAAATCTATTTCCTTGAATTTGAAAGAAGATTTGGCTTAATTTCTTCTATGACGCCGATAGAATTCATATCTAGAATTCTGGAGAGAAAATGAGCTCAGTAAGGTGTCGTACCATGATTGATGGAGTGTTGGGGTCAAGAAGATCTTCCAACTGTAAAATGGAGATGAAGTTAAACATTAGCAGCCAAGAAATAGTGTAAAAACAGCAACTCCTAATAAACATGAGAAAGAGTTGCAGATAAAGAAGAAAAAGAACGTTTCTTGATTTCTTAGTTCTTAAATTAATGAAATATTTTATGCGTATGAATTAGTGAAATGAATTCTTGAAGTTCGCATACAGAAATTCGCGAAATAAATTTTTAACTGCAAATTATGTAGTAATAAATCAATTATTAATAATGACTTTTTTATTTGGCATTTAAAAAGAACTTAACAATGCATGAATTTTATAATAGTTCTCTCTCTCTCTCTCTCTCTCTCTCTCTCTCTCTCTCTCTCTCTCTCTCTCTCTCTCTCTCTCTCTCTCTCTCTCTCTCTCTCTCTCTCTCTCTCTCTCTCTCTCTCTCTCTCTCTCTCTCTCTCTTTATCTTTATATCTCTCTTTATCTATCTCTTTATCTATCCATCTATCTATCTATCTATCTATCTATCTATCTATCTCTATCGAATTAAGTAAAGAAAAAGCACCTTATGGTACACTTAGGTACGTTTTCTCCAGTTGACCACTTTTCAGGTGTCTATTTTCCACTCGGCAATTTAACAATCAGACAAGTAGTTTGCTTAACTTTCCTCTAACTAGTAAGTACTTTATGTCTAAATGATCAACTTTTATCCATCTGGCAGGTGCTTTAGGCTTAAACAGGTTGTTTAGGATAAAATGTAAGTATCCCCAGTTGGTAGTTAGACTACTTTATTGATGGCTACATATGGCGTTGCAGAAACAAGACTTATGCAAACTATTCTACATCGGTTTGCCACAAACTCCATTTAGTAGATTCTGTCACTAAAGTTCATCCAAACAGTTGAGTTCTGTTGGAATAAATAAAGTTAAAAGTGTGCTCAATGCCATGTATGGCTAAAAGGCAGAATCTGCTGCTGCCGTCCCATTTGAATGAATTTATGTGGAGAGGAACGATTTACTAATGATGCTTTTACCATCTTATGTCATCATATATCTGAACAGTAATCTTTCCGAGTGCATAATTTGTTCCGCTTGTTTAGCAGATTTTAATCATCAAGCTTATTTATATTTCATTATTTCTTAAGAATCAAACGCAGCTTTTTTTTTTTTTTTTTTTTTTTGAAAAGGTACTCTATCTCGAGTTCCTTATACGAGGTGCATTATATCCATGTGGTCAGTTATGAGGAGTGTTTTATCCAGTTGACAGTACTGAGGTGCGTTTTCTCCAATTTATCCCATCTATCTATCTATCTATCTATCTATCTATCTATCTATCTATCTATCTATCTATCTATCTATCTATCTGTCTGTCTGTCTATCTATCTGTCTATCTATCTATCAATCTCTTTCTCTCTCTATCTATATCTCTTTTTCTATCTTGTTCTCTCTCTCTCTCTCTCTCTCTCTCTCTCTCTCTCTCTCTCTCTCTCTCTCTCTCTCTCTCTCTCTCTCTCTCTCTCTCTCTCTCTCTCTCTCTCTCTCTCTTCTCTCTCTCTCTCTCTCTCTCTCTCTCTCTCTCTCTCTCTCTCTCCGGATTGTGAAGTGGAATTAATTTCCTCCCACTTGGAAAAGTAAAATCCATCCAATTTTTTCTCTTTTAATCATTGAATTTTGGGCTCTTCCTTCAGGAGTAGATGTATATATTTCACTGACTTTATTTCTTAGCAATTAATTTACATTACTTAACTATTTCCCCGTTATAAAATATTTATCAATTATGTGGAAATTTACAGCATTAAGAACATATAAATTTCTTGTTGGTAACTTACATACAAGAAACGGATATAAATGCAGATCTTTGACATCTGATAAAGTGTAAGTAATCACTTGATAAAATAATAATAATAATAATAATAATAATAATAATAATAAAAATAATAATAATAATGATGATGATGATGATGATGATGATGATGATGATGATGATGATGATGATGATGATGATGATGATGATGATGATGATGATGATGATGATGATGATGATGATGATGATGATGATGATGATGATGATGATGATGATGATGATGATGATGATGATGATGATAATAATAATAATAATAATAATAATAATAATAATAATAATAATAATAATAATAATAATAATAATAATAATATGAAGAAGGAAAAAAGAAGAAGACGAAGAAGAAGAAAGATGATGATGAGGAGGGAGGAGGGGAAAATGTGCATTCTTTGTTAACTGTTTTATAAACTAGTCCCCCCCCCTACATTTCTTACCTAACACACACACTTAAAAAATAATTCAGTGTGCTACAAAGAAAATGTTGTTTATATACAAGAGGGGGCGAAAACTTTACATCGGCATAAGTTAATGAATAGGTAAAGATAACTTTCTCTCTCTCTCTCTCTCTCTCTCTCTCTCTCTCCTCTCTCTCTCTCTCACTCTCTCTCTCTCTCTCTCTCTCTCTCTCTCTCTCCTCTCTCTCTGTATAACTATATATATATCACTATATATATATATATATATATATATATATATATATATATATATATATATATATATAAATCTATATATATATATATATATATATATATATATATATATATATATATATATATGTATGTATATATATATATATATATATATATATATATATATATATATATATATATATATATATATATATATATATATATATATAATTGAATAATCTAAATCACTTATTGTTACAAACTTCAGAAGTAATAGTTCTGTTAAATCCTTATATAATAATTATTTTCTTAAATAATGCATTCAACTTATTATAAGAGCAAAATATAGCAAAAGCAGGATACTTAGTTCATATTAAGTCTATATATTTTAATGATTCAATAGTGAATTTAGTCTTTGTAGTAGGTTTTGATATGTTACTTTATACGAGTATACTAACTGCAAAGAGTATATGAGTAGATTTAATAGAATTAAATTTTTTCTGCTATTCGTTATTTTTGACATATTATTAAGTACAAGTCCATTTATTACAAAACGAAAAAGACAAGAGAGTTAATATTAAGAAACAAGCCCACAAATGATGAAAGTCTCTTCCAACAAAGTCATGTAGCCTACCAATATGCATGCCCCCATGAAGACTGCAGTCTTCAATCGTCTTATATTGGTATGACAACAATTAAATTGACAAAGGGATTAACATTTCACTTACAAGAAGGCGCCCCCAAAAATCAGATGATGAAAGAACACCAGACCTCCATCACACGTAAAATGTTAGAGGAAAATACAAAGATACTACATACAGAAAAACATTTTCGACGACTGCAAATTCTGGAAGCTCTATACATACATAAGCTAGATCCTTCTATGAATGTGCAAATGCCTAATTGTATTACTCTGCCAACTCTGAAAGTAAAGAGCAGAGGTGAGAGATAAGGATGATTGAGGTCCATCCTCAAGCAATTCTGAAACCTCGTAGAGATACTGAATCTTTCTGGTGAATATAAACTAAAGGTGGATATTAGATATCATATATAACATCCATCCGCTACTAAATAGATAATCATTTGACAATGTACGAAGCTGTACGAAACGTTATGAATTTTCTTAAATTTTCCGACTTATTATATAGTCTCAACAATAATGAAAAAGTTATTGTAAGAACTTTGGAAAAGTTATACAAGAAAATTGCAAATGCAAAAACAGCAATCATATTCAACAATATATATATATATATATATATATATATATATATATATATATATATATATATATATATATATATATATATATATATATATATATATATATATATATATATATATATATATATATATGTATATATATATATATATATATATATATATATATATATATATATATATATATATATATATATATATATATATATATATATATATATATATATATATATATATATAACTGAAAAGGAAAATATTAAAGTTTTTCCAGCTTTCATTATTTTATTCATCCTATTTTCATTGTATGTAAATATATAAGAAAAAATTCTAAATGAATTAACAACCAAAATAATTAATAACTGAAGAATAGAGCTATTTTGTATTATACATTCCTGATTTTACTTTTCTCTTCACTTACCTTTGCAAAAAGATGCACTTTTATCAAGTAAATTATCTCACGCTTTGCTAAAAATGAAAAAATGAATTGCAATGAAATTTTCCTCTTCGTGTTGCATGAGAGGTAGTTGTTGGAACGATGAAAAACATCAAAATGGAACAGGGTGGCGCTGGGTAAAATTGAAATTGCATCGGATGCGGAATACGAAAGTTGAAAAAACGAGAGTTAAAAAGAGTTTATTTTGCTTTTCTGAAGCGAATGCATGGAGAGAGAGAGAGAGAGAGAGAGAGAGAGAGAGAGAGAGAGAGAGAGAGAGAGAGAGAGAGAGAGAGAGAGAGAGAGAGAGAGAGAGAGAGAGAGATGTAGTTACAAAATATTTTTGAAAACTCTGCGGTAATATCCAGCCATGTTTAACTTACACGTCCCGATTCTATAATAAAATTCATACCAACTCACAATGCATGGTAAATAATCTATAGAAATAAGATCAAGCTGCAATAGTGTTTCAGAAATAATAATAATAATAATGATAATAATAATAATAATAATAATAATAATAATAATAATAATAATAATAATAATAATAATAATAATAATAATAATAATAATAATAATAATAATAATTATTATTATTATTATTATTATTATTATTATTATTATTATTATTATTATTATTATTATTATTATTATTATTATTATTATAATAATAATAGAAAATATATTCATAATAATAAAAGCTATAATAATAAAATCGATAATGATAATAGCAAAAACAACAACAACATCAACAGCAACAATAACGTTAGAAGGATTATATACACTTGTGCTTATAGGTAGGTAGGTAGGTTGGTAGGTAGGTAGGTAAGTAGGTAGGTAGGTAGGTAGGTAGGTAGGTTAGTTGGTAGGCTGGTAGGTTGGTAAGTAGGTATGTAGGTAGGTGGGCAGTTGATTGATAGGTAGGTACGTAGATAGACAGGTAGGTAGGTGTGTGTGTATGTATGTATGTTTATATACTTATGTTTGTTTGCATATACACAAAAGCCGTATTCCCATGAGTACATACATACATAAATGCATACATTCATACTTACACACATACACACACATCCATCCACCCATCCATCTATCCATACATGCATACATACATACATACATACATCCATCCATCAATCCATCCATCTATCCATCCATCCATCCATCCATACATACATACATACACACATACTTACATGCATACATACATACATACATACATACATACATACATACATACATACATATCTGAAAAAGAATGTAAAAACCCTGATATCCTAAAGGCAGAAATCACATTAAAAAAACATACATACATACATACATACATACATACATACATACATACATACATACATACATACATACATACATACATACATACATACATACATACATACATACATACATACATACATACATACATACATACATACATACATACATACATACATACATACATACATACATACATACATACATACATACATACATACATACATACATACATACATACATACATACATACATACATACATACATACATACATACATACATACATACATACATACATACATACATACATACATACATACATACATACATACATACATACATACATACATACATACATACATACATACATACATACATACATACATACATACATACATACATACATACATACATACATACATACATACATACATACATACATACATACATACATACATACATACATAAAAAGAATGTAAAAACCCTGATATTATAAAGGCAGAAATCATATTAAAAAAAATAACATGATTGTAATGTTATTAGTATATTTTGATGTAGAAGATAAAGTACGTAACAAAAAAATAATGAAAAAATTAGAAGAAGAAATGGAATCACTTCAAGATAAACAGAGGGTAATACTATTATAAGATTTTAATGGACATCTGGGATTTTTAGGTCCACAGAATATTAACAAAACCTGCAAAAATGTAATAAATTTCATAGAAAACTGGAACATGATATTATTAAATGGAGACTTGAAATGTGAAAGTGAAATAACAAGAAGACAGGGAAACGCAGAAAGCACCATAGACTTCATTCTTGTGAACCAAATATTATATAATTCCTATGAGCATATGCCTATTGAAGAGAACAAAGAAAAAATTTACTTATCTGACCACTGCATGTTAGAGGTAACCTTCAAAATAGATACAGGTGATGCAAAGAGAAAAGATGAATACACAAAAGTGGAATATTATACAACAAACTGTATTAACTTAAAAGCACAGTATCTAAAAAATATGCAGGAAGATATTGAAGATTTAAATAGAAGAAATGTTCTTATGAATATGAAAGAATATGAGAACCTGATGAGAAAGAACGCAGACAAAATACTAAAGAAGAAATATATAAGGAAAGTGAAGTGTGACAATAGATATAACAAGGAAGACCCTGTCTGGATAACTGACGAAATAAGACAGGGCTTAAAATTAACAAAGCAATATCATAGAGAAAAAAGGAAACGCTGGAGATGACAGTTAAAAAGAAAAATATGAAAATCTTTACCAAAAACAAAAGGAAAAGGTGCAGTAATCAGTAAGATCTGAACTGACAAATCATGAAAGAAATATAACAAAGGAGGTTAAAGATACTAAAGATTCGGGAAAGAAAATGTGGAATATGATAAACAAATTAAGGGGAAGAAACAAAAAGAAGGAAAAACAAGTGGAAGTTTATGACGACAAGGGGAATAAGATGGATAGTATGACAATCATCCACAAAGGTAAATACATTACTGTTTTTTACCTATATTACCTACGGTATGTACTCTTTCCTACTGTATTTGTTATTAGTGGAAGAATGCGACAACTTTTTCCAAGTGTTGGACTTTGCTATTTTATACTGAGTATCAACTAGTGTATACTGTATACCTGAATATGTACACGTTTTACTTTATTAGAATAGAATTCCTTTCTATTATTGATGTAATTTTCCTTTTACAGATGAAATTCATTTAACATGTATTATATTTCATGTTTTTACTACTAAACATTTTTTTAAATGAATATTTATTGTTACCAGGAATGGATTAATTGAATTTACATCTTTTTCAATGGGAAAAATTAATCCAACCC
>JAXCGZ010020971.1:77500-106240 GCA_037179515.1 Halocaridina rubra | reverse complement strand
TCCCCATAAATACAAAGATCTCATATCATATCCCAATAAATACAGAGATCTTATAACATTTATCCTGTAAACATATTGCATTTTTACCACCAATCATTCTTGTTTGATAAAATGCAAGCATCAAAAATATGGGTTTATATCGTCAATCATAAAGGCCCGATTTCTGAAACAGTGTAAACCTAGTATACCATATTGTTAGTTAGCTAGACACTCACAAATGGATTTCATAAACGCATACGCGGTTCTGTGTATGGCTAGGATCTCGTACGGGATCCTAGACCCGATGTCTTAAACAGTGTAAACCTAGGATACCATATTGTTACTTAGCTAGACACACACAAATGGATTTCATAAACGCATCTGACGCGGTTCTGTGTATGGCTAGGAGTAAGGGATCCTAGCTATACACAAAACCGCGTCAGATGCTTTTATGAAATCCATTTGTGTGTGTCTACCTAACTAACAATATGGTATCCTAGGTTTACACTGTTTAAGACATAGGGCCTAGGATCCCGTACGGGATCCTAGCCATACACAGACCCGCGTCAGATGCGTTTATGAAAGCCATTTGTGTGTCTAGCTAACTAACAATATGGTATCCTAGGTTTACACTGTTTAAGAAATCGGGCCAAAATCTCATCACTTGAAACTAGAAGATTAATGTAACTATCACAAGATGGAAATTTAGTTTTGTAGTATCAGTGAATAATTCCTAACCTTTAATCTCTGTTTTTCCACCTATATTTGATACATCAATAGATCTTCATGCTCTAAAAATTTCTTCTCCGGAAGTTAGAACAATAATTTAATAATAAAAAAAATGGCTATTTAGTTAGCATTAGACTAGAATGAGTCCAAAACAAATTATTTCTGGCTTTTCTGACTGCATCTGAAGCACCAATAGCATCAGATGACAGGGTAATAAGTTTTCATATAATTTCTAATGATTAGTATTCTACATTTTTGCTAAACACCTAAATTTGAGTCTGGATTAATAAAAATTAATCTTGTCATTTACAATTACGATAGTCATCGTAAATCAAGGAAAAAATTTTTATTCTTCCTTTATTTTCCTTCACGAAATACCCCTAGACCACTCTTACATGCTAATTGAGACAAGGAATATTGATTTTTAATCCTACACTCCATAAGACCCATTTTACCTCAATAATAGGCAAGTTATTGAGAAACATCACCAAAATAGCAAAATAATTGTAATATACTGGAAGGATGAATATATGGTTTTAAGCATATGTTAGCTAACCAGTAACATATGTGATAATAATTAACATGTTAACAAATAGCGAAGGATAGGTTAGATAGCAGTCTCCTGTACCATACCAGTGCTGATTAAAGAGGATGAGAGATGAAAGATTATGGTCGTGTCAATCATTAGAGAAATCACTTCAAGTGAGTTGTTCTTTGGGATTTATCAACATTGATTTCATCAAGAGTCCTCTGCCTTCTTTGGGCTGTAGAGAAAGAAACGTTTATTGAGTTTTCACAAGTTGAATATAACAAAAGAGAGAGAGAGAGAGAGAGAGAGAGAGAGAGAGAGAGAGAGAGAGAGAGAGAGAGAGAGAGAGAGAGAGAGAGAGAGAGAGAGAGAGAGAGAGAGAGAGAGAGAGAGGAAATGTTCAAGATTTCACAACTTAAATATAAAGAGTGAGAGAGAGAGAGAGAGAGAGAGAGAGAGAGAGAGAGAGAGAGAGAGAGAGAGAGAGAGAGAGAGAGAGAGAGAGAGAGAGAGAGAGAGAGAGAGAGAGAGAGTACTATACTGCATACATTTCTAATCAAAGGACTGACGAATGCTATTAGTAATGAATGTCATTGAGACTGATCATATTAGGATATCTATTTGACAATGTTCTCTACACTGAAGGTACTTTTACTCTCTACTTCTTGTAGATACTTGTTTTGTCATATTTGTTTGTAAAACGGTGTTATGCTTATTTCTTTCCAAACCATAAACTCTGGAGTTATAAAAGAATTTTTTATAGATGTTACACCCCTGCTATAGCCAGCAGGGTAACTATAACTGAAGTAATAAATATCGATACTAGGGTTTCAATATTCCCTGCTCACCTTTCCACTTCATTCATTTGTTCCCTGACAATAAAATTCAAGCTTCAATATGCCCTGCTTAGCCTTATTACTTCTCTCAATACATCTTCTCTAAGTCGTTTTGTGAGAAGAAAAATCAAGGTTCAACATTCCCTACTATGCCTTGCCATTCTCTCGCTGTTTTGTGACAAAACAGCGGTTGAACAGGGTTCAACATTTCCTGTTAACCCTTGCCGCTTCTCTCAGTTGTGTTGTGACAAGAGATATCAGGATTCAACGTTTCCTGTTCAGCCCTGCCACTTCTACTAGATGTTTAGTGACACTAAAAATCAGGGTTCAACATTCCCTGCTCAGTCTTGTCACTTCTCTCAGTCCCTTGTGAGAAGAAAACTCAAGGTTCAACATTCCCTGCTCAGCCTTGCCACTCCCGTTATTTCAGCCTTGCCACTTCTCTCAGTTTTTTAGTGACACTAAAAATCAGGGTTCAACATTTCCTGCACAGCCATGCCACTCCTTTCAATTGCTTTGTGGCAAGAAAAATGAAGGCGAGAAAGGTTTCTATTCCCTCCTTATCCCCGTCCATCTTTAGTATATTCTTACGACATGCAGGACGTACGATTAGAGAATTCTCTCTCTCCTCTATTAGCACTATGTTTCCCCATACCATTTTGGAGGGTTTTCATCACCCTGTTTCCTTATCTCCTTTAGTTGGGTCTTACAACAAAGGACAAACATGTATGGAATTCTTACCCCTTCCTCACATCACTATAATTTTTATTGCCATACCTGAATTCTGTTATGCTTGAGCTTGTTTAGAATACCTCTTGGTACATTCTGGGAGAACTGCACATCCTCCTCTTCACCATCATCCAAGGCACAGGACTCAGCTGGGGGAAGCTCAATTAGCCCGTCCTTATAAGAATTAAAATAATTTTATCAGTATTTGTCCATATATACACTTCTTAGTCATACATACCCTACGTATATACGAATGTAACTGCTTTAGAATACACAAGTTTTTTCCTCATTTTACGGTAACAGTCGACATCATGTTCTCTACAGTTTGCTGACAATTTTTATATTTACTATTTAAATGAGCATGATTTCGTAATTAATCAGTCTACACTAGATCCTTACACAGAAACCATACATGCAGTAATGACCAGACTGGGTATGTCTATGTTTTATACTGAGACCATCAGGGTAGCCAAACTAACACACACACAAAAATGGAAGCCAGCAGCAAAGCGTCATCATACCCTAGGCATTAGAAGGAGTTTATCCTTTACATTATCATCCCTTCTATCAGTTGTTTTGCGACTGGGAAATGATATCTAAGTAGTTTCAGATTTAGTAAAAAATGCGGTCGCTGCAGCTCAGTGGTAGAACACGCTTTTTGGGGGGATGTAACGAGCCTGACCAATGAGGGTACTATCTCACCAAGGGGCATTAGAAATTCATCTAGCCTTATCCCTCAGATTCAACTTGTCTGTGTCCGCCCCTACTTGAATGGGAACTAATTGTGACGCCCTATAATGCAAAAAAAAAAAATCTGATTTATTAAAAATAATGTGATTTTTACCTTTGAAGAAGCACTTGCAACCAGTTTCATGTATTTATACTCAAGGCGCTGATTTTTCTTCCATAGACAGAACAGCAGAAGGCACAACAACAGGGCCACGCAAACTGTGCTTAACACTATGACCTGAAAATATGATTAGGAATAACTCAATATGCAAAGATAACTTTTAATTGTTTACCTTTTTAGGGCATAAGAATTGTAGTACGGGAATTTTCTCTCATAACGATGCTGTTCCACTACTAACCTTACCCACACATTAACTGATGTACACCCAGAGACTGGTAATTTCATAGGTGCTGGTAACAATTTAGACACAAGTACCCTCCCCCTATCCCTAAATGGCTTTGGATTAGAGGGGCTGAATGAGCTTGCTAGAGAACTGAAACTCAGAATCTCCTGATAAAGAGCCAGGCACTATATCGAAGCCAAGATTAGTAAACCTTCATCAATATATTATGAAACTATACTTTTTCACAGAAACTTTGTAAAATTGATATGCCAAATAATGTGAATATCGTAGTAAAGTCTCAGTTCCATTAGTAGTAGGTATAAACCAAATATTATTTGCTTGATTTGATGGGGGCAAGACTCCCTCATCCGTGTTCCCCTTCGTGTCGTAAAAAGTCAACCAAATGGGGTGGAGCGAGGGGACTGGAAATCCCCTCCCTTGAATATGACTTTGTATTTTCCTCCAACAAAGAGTCAAGATTTTGCTTTGACTCAACCATCCTTTTTATAAGGGGGAGTGTGGCTTCTGTATGTGGATAGAGTTGCTAAACCTGGAAATAATATTTGAAGTAGCAGTCTGCTTCACAGCGTCGATTTGATATTGTTTAATGCATGAGAGTTATATATATATATATATATATATATATATATATATATATATATATATATATATATATATATATATATATATATATATATATATATGAAGACTGATCCATTACAGGACTCACACAACTAGTGGTATATGCAGTCAGCCTGCTGGTTTAAGTACCACAAGAGAGGCATCACTATCCTCTCCTTTTCTTCTGAAGAGTATCACTATGGAAACAGTTGCATGAGTCACATAGGAACTGAATTTGGAATAGAAGGACAGTTTTGAATGAAAACTCAATACAATGAAATTTGTGAGACAAACAGCCCCAAATATATATTATTACCTCAACCATGAAAGGTAGTCTTGTTGTGCATGAGACGGTGTGTCCTTGTGGTATGGTATCAGGGGCACGACAGGTCTTAGGAGTGATGAAATGAACTTGTTGTTTTCCTGATACACACTCTCCGTGCACAACCCTGTAAAAATGGGTCATCATCATATGCAGTATTCTTTACACGTTTACCAATAATGTGTGTTTATGCAATATATATATATATATATATATATATATATATATATATATATATATATATATATATATATATATATATATATATATATATATATATATATACACAAGGCATAGGAGAAAACTGCAAAATATATGCAGGTCTTGAAGAAAGACTATGCATCGAATATCCCAGTTGAAGAGTAATAATCCTCTCGTCCAGAAATGATTCTTTGTCACAATTTTCTTCAAGAAAATTGTGCCAAAGAATCATACCTGGACGAGAGGAAAGTTACTCTTTAACTGGGATATTCGATGCGTAGTCTTCTTCAAGACCTGCATATATTCTGCAGTTTTCTCCTATGCCTTGTATGGATACTAAATATCAGAAGATGCCCTTCCTTCCATTTATATATATATATATATATATATATATATATATATATATATATATATATATATATATATATATATATATATATATATATATATATATATATATATATATATATATATATATATATATATATATATATAGATATATATATATATATATATATATATATATATATATATATATATATATATATATATATATATATATATATATATACATACATTCATACATAAATATATACAGGCACACACAAACATACACTCACACTTACATACACACATGCACACACACACACACAGATTGCAGTGATAGAAGCTCAAGGGCCGGTATTAGAGAACATCAACCTTACAGCCACAGAGGTATGCAAAGCGCTGATGGATTTAGATGTTCATAAAGCTACAGGTCCTGATGACATATCCCCTCATGTGCTTAAAAAATGAGCAAACACAATATCAGTGGCACTAAGTATCATATTTAAGGAGTCACTGGAGTCGGGGGAGATTCCAAGATGCTGGAAACAAGCAAATGTGATACCTATCTTCAAAAAGGGAAGGAGGGATACGGCTCTGAACTATAGACCAGTTTCCTTGACCAGCATAGTTTGCAAAGTTATGAAGAAACTACTAAGGAAACATATCTCTCTTCACTTGGAATCCTTCAACTTTTTGTCAGTGAGGCAACATGGCTTCAGAGAAGGTAGATCAACAGTAACAAACTTATTAGAATTTTATGATGAGGTAAGCCAAATCTTACAGGAAAGAGAGGGCTGGGCAGATTGCATATTCCTAGACTTCCAGAAAGCGTTTGACACTGTTCCACATGGGAGACTTATTAGGAAGCTGCAATCAATGGCTAGAATAGGTGGAAATGTCTTGGAATGGATAAAAACTTACTTAGAAGGAAGGGAACAGAGGGTTAGAGTAAGACACTCAGTGTCTGAATGGAGAAGAGTTAGTAGTGGAGTTCCACAGGGTTCAGTTTTAGGGCCACTTTTGTTCCTTGTATATGTAAATGACATACCAGAGTCTGTAAATTCATTCATGAATATGTTTGCAGATGATGCAAAGATTGTGAAGAAAGTAAAAAACGAGAACAATGGTAGAGAACTTCAGGAGGATCTAAATAATCTGCATGAGTGGTCAGAAAAGTGGCTAATGAAATTCAATACTTCAAAATGTAAGGTAATGAGAATGGGTACAAGTGCAAGAAGGCCCAAGCTTGACTACTCGGTGGCTGGAGTACAACTTCAAGAGACAGAAAATGAGAGAGATCTAGGAGTAAACATACTGGCAGATTTGTCTCCAGAAATACATATAAATGGCGTAGTGAGGGCAGCATATGCATTCTTATCAAATGTAAGGGTAGCCTTCAGGCACATGGACAAGGAAATGTTCAGAAATATTTATGTAACCTATGTGAGGCCAAAACTCGAATATGCAGCCCCCTTTTGGAATCCGCACTTGAAAAAGCACATAGCTAAGCTTGAAGAAGTTCAAAGACATGCCACGAAACTGGTGCCAGAAATACGCAATCTCGGTTATGATGAGAGGCTGAGGGAATTAGACTTGCCATCACTCGAAGCTAGAAGAGTAAGGGGGGATATGGTGACAGTCTTTAAATTCCTTCATGGTTATGATAGAGTGGATAGGGATCGATATTTCGATATGGCTGGCTCTAGAACTAGAGGTCATAGTTTGAAGCTTCGTAAGAAAACTTCTTTGCAGGATGTAAGGAAATACTTTTCCAGTGTAAGAGTAGTTGATAATTGGAATTGGCTAAGCGAGGAGGTAGTTAATGCTATCTCAATCCATAGTTTTAAGGACAGGTACGATAAGTATCACTAAGTCTAAAATGGAACCGATCAGGAGACGGGAAGATACGAGCTTTGGGCTCTTTCCCGTAAACACAATTAGGTAATCACAATTAGGTAATCACACACACACACATGACTTATCAGAGTCTGTAAATTCATTCATGAATATGTTTGCAGATGATGCAAAGATTGTGAAGAAAGTAAAAAACGAGAACAATGGTAAAGAACTTCAGGAGGATCTAAATAATCTGCATGAGTGGTCAGAAAAGTGGCTAATGAAATTCAATACTTCAAAATGTAAGGTAATGAGAATGGGTACAAGTGCAAGAAGGCCCAAGCTTGACTACTCGGTGGCTGGAGTACAACTTCAAGAGACAGAAAATGAGAGAGATCTAGGAGTAAACATACTGGCAGATTTGTCTCCAGAAATACATATAAATGGCATAGTAAGGGCAGCATATGCATTCTTATCAAATGTAAGGGTAGCCTTCAGGCACATGGACAAGCAAATGTTCAGAAATATTTATGTAACCTATGTGAGGCCAAAACTCGAATATGCAGCCCCTTTTTGGAATCCGCACTTGAAAAAGCACATAGCTAAGCTTGAAGAAGTTCAAAGACATGCCACGAAACTGGTGCCAGAAATACGCAATCTCGGTTATGATGAGAGGCTGAGGGAATTAGACTTGCCATCACTCGAAGCTAGAAGAGTAAGGGGGGATATGGTGACAGTCTTTAAATTCCTTCATGGTTATGATAGAGTGGATAGGGATCGATATTTCGATATGGCTGGCTCTAGAACTAGAGGTCATAGTTTGAAGCTTCGTAAGAAAACTTCTTTGCAGGATGTAAGGAAATACTTTTCCAGTGTAAGAGTAGTTGATAATTGGAATTCGCTAAGCGAGGAGGTAGTTAATGCTATCTCAATCCATAGTTTTAAGGACAGGTACGATAAGTATCACTAAGTCTAAAATGGAACCGATCAGGAGACGGGAAGATACGAGCTTTGGGCTCTTTCCCGTAAACACAATTAGGTAATCACAATTAGGTAATCACACACACACACATGACCTATCAGAGTCTGTAAATTCATTCATGAATATGTTTGCAGATGATGCAAAGATTGTGAAGAAAGTAAAAAACGAGAACAATGGTAAAGAACTTCAGGAGGATCTAAATAATCTGCATGAGTGGTCAGAAAAGTGGCTAATGAAATTCAATACTTCAAAATGTAAGGTAATGAGAATGGGTACAAGTGCAAGAAGGCCCAAGCTTGACTACTCGGTGGCTGGAGTACAACTTCAAGAGACAGAAAATGAGAGAGATCTAGGAGTAAACATACTGGCAGATTTGTCTCCAGAAATACATATAAATGGCATAGTAAGGGCAGCATATGCATTCTTATCAAATGTAAGGGTAGCCTTCAGGCACATGGACAAGCAAATGTTCAGAAATATTTATGTAACCTATGTGAGGCCAAAACTCGAATATGCAGCCCCCTTTTGGAATCCGCACTTGAAAAAGCACATAGCTAAGCTTGAAAAAGTTCAAAGACATGCCACGAAACTGGTGCCAGAAATACGCAATCGCAGTTATGGTGAGAGGCTGAGGGAATTAGACTTACCATCACTCGAAGCTAGAAGAGTGAGGGGGGATATGGTGACAGTCTTTAAATTCCTTCATGGTTATGATAGAGTGGATAGGGATCGATTTTTTGATATGGCTGGCTCTAGAACTAGAGGTCATAGTTTGAAGCTTCGTAAGAAAACTTCTTTGCAGGATGTAAGGAAATACTTTTTCAGTGTAAGAGTAGTTGATAATTGGAATTGGCTAAGCGAGGAGGTAGTTAATGCTATCTCAATCCATAGTTTTAAGGACAGGTATGATAAGTATCACTAAGTATAAAATGGAACCGATCAGGAGACGGGAAGATACGAGCTTTGGGCTCTTTCCCGTAAACACAATTAGGTAATCACAATTAGGTAATCACACACACATACACACAAAATGGTCCTTCATATTACACAGTCAGTTGTTTCCCCAACTCCCCTCATTATTCAAAAACCACTTATGTGTTCAAAACCCAAATATAAATGTTATAACCTATTTTGTGTATGACCTATTCCCTACCTCTCATATGCTTAAAATCATTCCCATATTACTGTACTGTACTTAAACTTTACATAATACAAGTTTGATTTTGTGGACTAAAATGTAATGTAGTTGTTACAATACATTTAGTCAGTGATAAATTTTGTGATGATTATTTTTTATTCTCTGGCTGCACATGTTTAAAACCACATATTTTAAAACAGCGTAAGAAGTGTCCTTCTGTACGTTACTAAAATATGATGGTATATTAATCCTGGTACCGTGTGTACTTGTAATTATCACAAATGGGGTGGTAGTGATCAAACAGCAGTGTGCAAGCTTAAGTAAATTTGGAGTCTATTTCTGCATTTTAGAAGTAAGTTGACATAAAATAATTCTCTTCTATACAGAAAATATTTGTTTCTTATTTCCTATATAACATAATTTTTTCTTTAACATTTAAACTTTTGTATAACACCTTTATGGCTAATAGGAGGCAAATTAGTCATGATGCTATTACATGACACTGTATATACACTAAATTTTTTTTCAAATTTTATATTTTTTACGTTTACGTAAAACCTACGGATGGATGAGATCCTGGAGTGGGAAGAGCATAAGCCTCATGCACTAATGCTCATCCTGTTGCAGCTTTTTATGCTCTTTAATCACTTATTATACTGTTTTGAAATCAGACATTCTTATTTGCTCCCTGGCATCAACAGTAACACTTTTTTGAGTCATTTGTAGGCCATGATGCACTAGATACTCCAAGGTAAATATGTAATTTTGATTGACGCTATTTTAACCAACATGGTAACGCACTTGTAAATATCACTGTTTAAAGCGAACGCAAAATACGCGAGGCTGAAATAACGCGAAACCCAAAGCAAAGTATTGTACCGTAAACTTCTGCTTTTAGAAAGAGAAAGAAATCATCAACATTCAAAAATATTGTATAATGTATATATTAGCTTAGTCTGTCGTTATATATACACCACTGACCATGCGGCTAGATGCTTTATTGCTATTAATTTTTATTTTTATTTTTATTTTATATGTTATTTTTCTTTTATATTTATTTACACTCGCTAAAGTCTACTACAACCAGTCACGAACCAGAAATTAGTTTGATGTATTGCTACCTTTATATTCACCTGTGTTCACTATACTCCATTACGCAGTCAGGATTTCTTATTTACTCTGTGGTAAGTCATATATGTGATCAGAAATTTTCAATGAATGAGTGTTCATGTATACAGTATATATAAAACAAGTCCTTCGTAAGAAGGCAACCGTCCTAGCCCTTAGTAGAAAAGGGAGTTCGTGACGTAAAACAGAATCCAATCCATATATATATATATATATATATATATATATATATATATATATATATATATATATATATATATATATATATATATATATCACATGGTTTTCAATTTATGTTGAATAGCAAGGGGAGAGACATTGTGGTATTTAGCCCCTTATAAATATACATATCTTACCATTATATTACATACTAAGGTTTAGGTACCAAGAACTTAACTGATACTTTAAAGTCTGTAGGAATATGACAAAATTAAATTAATCGTAATTTTTACCATACTGACTGTAAAATAATGTCATCATATACACATCTAACCTAGGGAGTGCCCAGGATGAGATATTATACCAAGTCTAAACAAAATACTGTGGTACATGACTTACAGCAGATCCTCTTTGGCACATTCAGGGCATGCCACAGCAGATTTCCACAGAAAATGGAAGTTACAACCATCACAAGTACCATCAGGACATTGATTTGAGTGCACTACTTCGCCCTGGCCTAAGGCGTCTAAGTCACACCTCAAGGTCACTGTTGTACTGCGTCCCTTTGGACAAGCCCTTGTTGACCTGAATTGGGAAGGATAGTATGTAGTACTCTAAGCAGATATCATATATCAGAGGACTTAATAAACAGCTGAAAGTTCCTTTCACCAAACGGTTGAGTAGGGTGAAATGGGCTTTAGTTTCTCAGTGACTAGAATATTGTCATTATATTTATCATTGAATTCTTAACTAGGATAATATGAACTATTTAGAATCCCATTATTTTTGTAACAAACCATTACAAATATAAAAATTTGCCCAGCTTTGAATCTCCTGATTATAATAATTATATATATATATATATATATATATATATATATATATATATATATATATATATATATATATATATATATATATATATATATATATATATATATATAAATGAACGTAGAATCCAGCGTGAAAACTTACAGAGATGTGAAATAAAAGAAATGTAAGTCCTTTTTCCCAGTTATATTAGATTGTGCGAATTCTGGTATTACAGATATATTCATAAGCGTAGTGTTGGTTGTCACGCCAATGAGATGGTCACCTAATGATACAGCTTGTGTGGAAACTGCTCCTACTCTACCCCAGCCACTCATGCCTTCCATGCCTGGCACAATGGTAGAACGGCATACCCGTGACATAACCTGGAAAATATCATACTATGATTAGATAATCTATATTTTGCCAAATATCATATTAGTGGAAGACGATAATATGTACTGACACATGAAATGAATACTACTATCATACTGTATATTACAGAATTATCCAAAATTAGTACAATATACACATTTGTACTATATCCACATTACTTAAATTTCGCTGATGCATTTTCATATTTTAAGCTTTTGATGGGAAGTTTGTGAAACACGTAATAGATTTTGCGTTACTCACTGTAGTAACCTCTCCTTCCATGTTGTAGGTTACGTTATTGGAGCATGTTACAGTTGTGTTCCCACACAACGAGATGTTGAACATGTGGAAAAACTTTGTTCCAGACGACGTGAAGAGAGTACTGCCCATAATTGCCCTCGGACTGAAATGAAAGAAAAATTATGAGCTTGACGGAAAAGAAATTATTCTTTACTTAATGATAAGTTAAGATAAGTTTCTTTGGGAGCTTATTGGACATTTTGCATGTTGACAATTGAGAGGATTGAAGAGTATTAAAGAAATTTTACTATATTGATATCTTGTACCTAAATAATTCGGTTTTCCTTCACGAACTCCCTTTTATGTTAAGCTATTAAGGGCTAAGTTGGTGCCTTCTTTTAAAGGACTTTAGTTTTGGCATTGCAACCGTTAATCTGAGTGAACACCCCCTTTAACTTAAGACTGTGGAGGGTCTCGAACAGACAATCTGACGAATCAGAGTCGCTCGTTCTACCAACTCGGCCATAGGGATAATATTAACTATATACAAGACACTGGCAAAGAATAAAGATAATTATTAGGGGCCCTCTAGTTATCTTACTTGCTTATATTAGTAAGGTCATAGGTTTTGTTCTCGACTGTCAAACGGCACTGCACAATACATGTAAGATGATCAGGAGCAGTAAGGCCAGGGCCACAAGGGAGACAGGACTCCTTTCCATATGGAAGAGTGTCAGTTACAACTGTGTCTGGTGGACATTTGGTACACTCTGTCGTATTATTCTCAATGTAATGGCCAGCTGGACATGGTATGCATCCTGCAGCCTTAGCCTGTAATGGAAAAAAAGACTCTTCACTTGACAGCATTCAAAATAAGGATGTCAGAGCTTATGTCACTTTTCCTTATCATGATATTTATCTTTGCATTTCTGCTCCATCAGCTGCAGTCTACATTTGGACAAAGATATGTAGCCATATTTGAGGACAACAATTGATTAACCTCATGCAAGTGACTAATGAATTATGTAAGATTATTTTTTTAACTTAAATTAGCCAATGTGTACTAATATTCATAATAAAGAGCCAGTTTTATAATACTGTTCACTTGCCTGTGGGCATGGTAAGCAAGTAGAAGCACCCCCATCAATGGTGTTCGTAACATTGATATTGTACACTTTTGCCATGTCGGTGTCAAATGTTCGTGAAAATCCAGAGCGCATGTAACTTTTTTCCCATGATACCTGGAAAGAGTTTGAACACATTTTAATATAGACGTATGAATGTAAAGCAGCAAATTTTATTAGAATTGTTTTATATTTTAATGGTAATGGATGATACACACCATAGAGTGCAAAAGACACTAATCCATACACCATATCTCCAGCATTTAACCAAGAACTTTTGGATTACAAAGTATGCTCAAATCAATGCTGATGGATATTGCATCACGAGGTCAAGAACATATGATTCAACAGTCAGATACCACTGTCTTTCACTCCCTATCTCATATCTTCTCCAGAAGAAACGTCAGTGTTTAACAGTAATCCCTTTATCAAGGGGTAATGGTAATAGTGGAAAGTCTGGGCCTGAATATTGGAAAATTTACTTTGGCACTGGCTTGCTTATGTTAACTATTTATGGCACACATAATCTTAACTGTGAGCGAATAATTTTACTTCCTAATGCAATGACTCATTATTATACTATTGTGGTTTTCTTTTGGTTGTGGCCACCTTTTGAACTCTTTTGGCAAAAGGCAGAATGTGTAGAAATATACATATATGTATAAAGGAAAAATTCTGCTTTAATCCTTACCTTCTGGAATGCCCAAGAGAATGTGTAGGAGTCATTTCTTGTGACCAGATAGCTATAGTACTGTCTCCTTTGGGCCCCTGTCCACCTTTGTAATATGATTACACCTTTTTTGATTGAAGCCTGTAAATATATAACCATTCTTCATTAGAATCTTTAAAATAAGATAGCTTACAGAACAAAAGATTGTAATGTATGAAAACATAATTACTCCTTTTACCAATGTACCAGTGATGACAGATTTACCAATTATAGAAACTTTTTTATTTTTAATGTTGTTATTTGTAAAATGAATGATCTAATTGGCTTTGTCATGTTGTTAATTGTACTCAGTAACAGAAATATACATCATACTCATTTACTGAGGAAGTTAATATTTTATTGATCTAGTGCATATCATGTTTGCAATTAGCAATTTTTTATGGGTGTGATACCAGGACAGACAAGAAAATTTCCTTCTTTATGGCCGAGCACCAAGAAAACAATGAGATGAAGAAAAATGATGGCTAGTTGCTGTTAAGTCAGTTATGTTTTGTAACACCTGATCAGAAATAGCAGACTTACCTCCATAAATACAAATTCACAGTCAGATGCGCAGTCAAGTTCAAATGTGAAGGAAATTCTTCCAACTTCCATGGGGCGCCCACTCACAAATCCTTCCCTGCCACGGAAACCACCAACCTACTCATGGAAAACATATGTACAATATTAATATTGCCTGTAGGTAAAAATTAGTAATTTTTTAAGTTTGAGTAACTAATGCAGGTGAATACTTGCAAGTTAATAAAAGATTATTTTAATAATGCAGCCCATAAGTTATTAAAAGTTACTGGATCTTGTAAAGATGAGTATTCCCCAGATCCCCATATAAAATTAAATAACCTTATAAATTGGTAGGTTAGGTTAAATTTCATTGCGTTACTTGAAGTGATGTTACATTACGTTATGTAACGCTTTGTTTCGTTACGTAATGCTATGTAACGTTTTGCTACGCTACATTACGGTACGTTAGATTAGGTTTGGTTACTAGCCTTGTAAATATGAAAACCCCCAGAGTACCCTGGGATTACCCTTCATTACAAGATGCGAATAATCTACATATAAATAGGTGCCATTTGCTTTCAATGTACTAAACTCACCTTGAGACTGAGGACCAAATAGGCATCATCAGCATGTCCACGAGCAGAATACACGTGGTCTCCCCCTACCTGCCATATCTTGGCACTACTACAGCCAAAGTCTGTGGAGATGTGTTAGGAATAAGAGAGTTAACTTTCAGTATAATGCTCAAAACCTTCATTTCTTGACCTTACAATTTTGGTATCTCATAAAAATGATTAACCCTTTGAACCACATTTAAAGCTAAATAATCCTTTGATTAGCTTAGCTTAGTCAGGGTGAGTTTCCTTGAAAATATGGACAAGTCTAGAGCACCGTGGTCTTACTCTTTTCGACAAGATCCTAATTTTGTTTATTTTGGCCATTTTATTATGCTAAAGGTGTCCCTTTAAGAAGAAATCTTAGTACTGAGTTGGTAGAGATAAAAGAATTATTAATAGAAAAAAATATAACCATTCATAAGTTAACGACAATTATTAATACTGAGGTTTCCTAGTATACCAATATTCCCTAAGATTGTATATCAGCTAAGCATATATATTAGTTATTCTTCTAAGTATATTCTACTACAACCGATACTCTCAATATACCCCAGAGTTTGAAGGCAAGAAAGATATTTTATTTAAATGAGTCTACTGTAAAAGAGTTATTTGGTATGGAGTTGTATAGATAAAAAGTTCTTACTATCTGCAGACATGCATGAAGCAGCCATATTTGGAGGTAGTGAAGACCACCATTGATACTGATAGCCATAATTCGGTGCAGTGCTGGGTGGACAGGGCCTACATGGGGATATTCCATCGCTGTGTGTATCTCTTGGACACATCACGCAACCTGTAAAAGAACGAGGATTGGACATGAACAGGTTGAATTGAAAGTCTTAGAAAGGCAGGCATATATTTACATAGAAACCTATTTATTTTATTATTATTATTATTATTATTATTATTATTATTATTATTATTATTATTATTATTATTATTATTATTATTATTATTATTATTATTGCCAAGAGCAATATTTTTTTTGCATATATCTACAAGAACTCCTTCGTAAATACACCCATATACCAGGATGGTGGGGGGGATGTGGCAACCCTCAATCCCCATGGGGCTAAGAGGAGTGATTGAGGTGTGTCTTGGCTCGTAGTGAATGCGTGTTCTTAGTTCGGCCACCCCCTAACAAGGGGAATGGGGCCACAATATATAACTAGATAGACCATAGGTGTTGATGTTTTAGGTGATAGTCCATCCTGACAGATATAAATATAGACATTACTAGTGATACCGAATGGCGAGACTTCTGTTAAAGTTGTTCCAGTTGTTTGCCATTTTATGTCACTATTAATCCCCATTCGAATTGGGGTGGACACAGACAGGTTGGAACTTCTAGTATGAATACTTTTTATTCATACCTGTTAAAGTTATGATATAAAGAAGGTTGTCACTGGATATTAAATAATGATGTTTTGGAACATGGAGCAACTTAGATAATAGCATATGGCTAATTTCGATGAAAGTTATATCTTACCAAATCCACTCGTGAAATGCATTCCAGGATTGCAAGGAGGGCATGGTTTCACTTTTCCAGAAGGAGGTAAAGGGACTGATTCTTCCAATTCTTCTCTACACACACGGGGTTCTATCCATTTATATATAGCTCTTGTCTGGGAAAAAATTAATGATTAATTTTCATATTAGCAATATTTAATATATTTATCATTTTCTTGGGAGACCATATTGATATATCAATTGATACACTAAATAAATATCAAGAAAACTTTAACCATATAAAATACATATTATAGCCGAACATGACAGCATGGCTCTTTAGTATAGTTACTTAGCCACCTTTTCGTCTGTTATCTTGCTGATACAAAAGTATTTCTTGGACTTAGGTATCTATATATTCTATATAAACCTACTTGATTGTTTTCATCACATGCTGAATCAATTTCATAATAGTCTTGAGTTGTGCAAGGGGGTCTTCTCAGACATTTTGAGGATTTCCTTGGAGCGTACTCGGACTTTGGATCACATGGCTGGCATTTAGAGGCACCTCTGTTGGCATATGTTCCTTCCTCACATTCTGTGCATTTATCAGCCCCAGCAACACTGAATGTCCCCTCAGGACATGGAGTGCATTCAGAAGAGTGTGCTACACCTGCGTTGAAATAAGCAAAAATAAACAGGCTGTCTTGTCAACAGATAAGAATAAACTAATAAGTTACATAGGTCCTTTCATGTAACAAATAACTGAGAAATCAACGATTGTGTGAAATGTGTTTAAAAATAATTCATTTTTGCCTTTACGCAATATCTTTTAGTAAGACACTGTTCCCGAAACTTAAAACTGCCAGAATTGGAAACTGTTAGTCTTAAATCGTTTGTAAAGGTATTTTGAAAAAGAATCCTTATTCTTTATCAGTGGACATAATAATATGAAAACAAAAATTGCATGATCTTATGATTATGACTTCCATTTTCATATTATCTATGTGCGGTAGAAGTCAGCTAAAAGAGATAGGGGAATGGGGTCCTGCCAGTCTTTTTGAATGTCTAATCTTGCCTCAAAACATCTGTTAAAAGTGTTGTGGACTTGCAAGGTATGTTGCGGCCCTCTTACGTCAATTCTCCAATTTATCGCCACCCCGCTTGCTTTGGTTGGATACGGCATCACGTTTGAAAGAAAATCAGCCAGTCTGTATAAATGAATGGAATTCTACCTAATCTTACCACTTATTTGAATGCTTTTGATGAGCACGGGTCTTGTAGAAGCTCTGGCTTCAATTCCTATGGTTTTCCAGTGAAGTACATTAAGACCTATTTTCAGCTTAACTGCACGAGTCTCCCATTGGCCCTCTTGAGTGTACGAATGCCATTTGGAGTCATCTGGACCCTCTATGTCTTGGCACTTTTCGTCTTGAGCCTGTAAAGTTCAACACAGCAAATAAGTTACATCGTCTTCTCGTATATATATTGGATCATTTTTTCCTGTTTTACCTTGTATGCATTTGCCATCATATTCAATACTGTATTGGTGTGAACATAATCACCATCATCATTTTCTTATGCCGTATTATTTTTCTGTAACAGCGTCAGAAGAGGCATATCTTCTTTTTAGTCACTTTGTTGTAGACATGATCACATTTAAAAAATGAGCATTATTATTATTATTATTATTATTATTATTATTATTATTATTATTATTATTATTATTATTATTATTATTATTATTATTATTATTATTATTATTTTATTATTATTATTATTATTATTATTATTATTATTATTATTATTATTATTATTATTAATAATAATAATAATAATAATAATATTATTATTATTATTATTATTATTATTATTATTATTATTTCCATAGGGTGAAGGAGCGAATCATATCTCATGGTTGCAATGGGTAACCAAAAAGGACAGGAGAAAATTGTGATCACAACCCCTCTATTCCTAATGAATTTGTTGCTGTATATTACCGTGCAAAAAATTAAAGGCAAGATGGATTAATACTCTGTTGCTTAAGTATGGATTTAGATGTTCTGTAGTGACTGTTCAAGCTAATATGTGGGGTGTCAAGTATTATGTGGATTAGCACTAACTCTTTCCTGACAATGTACTGTATTTAGATTCATTTCTTACGACTAGATATTCATATAAAATTAATACCTCCTTCCTGTACCCCTGCGTGTTGTAAAGGTCTAATAAATGGAGTGTAGAGAGGGGAATAGGAACCCTTTCCTTTGTTTTTCTTCCCATGAAAAAACAGTCCAGGGAAGATCACCACTTTGTAGTGTATATAGATAGAAATATGTATATATAGAGAGCAAAATTTTTACTCACCTCAAATTCAAAGATTATATTTTCATCGGGATATTGGTAGGTGTACAGAACTTCTCCTGGTTTGACTAGTTTCACAGTGTACACGAGAACAGACGCACATGGGCCACCTTCACTGGCTAAAACATCGCCTCTTGGTTGCCAGCCAAACCTGATAAAGAATAATGTTTTAATCTTGTTTTATGTCACATACTCCCAATTCTGGTAAGGACCAGGACTTTGCCTCCTTTTGAAGGACTTTGGTGTTGGCAATGTGTGACCGATACACTGAGTGAATTCCCTTTTTGACATTAGATCGTGGCGGGTGTCGAACCGACGACCTAACGAATAAAAGTTGGGTGCTCTACCTCCCGGCCACGGCTGCTACCTAGGATAAAGTTTTGCTCTTTGCAAAAGAATCATGAATGATTTCAGTGACTTATTTTACGTTTTATATGTTACTATTAGTCCCTATTTAGGAATTAAAGATTAATATCCTTCCTCACACCTCGCTGTAGGCTCAAACCCTGGTCCATCAACTCCCAAATCGAGTATTTTACCGCGACACTACAGTGCCCCCCCCCCCCCTTCAGCTTCAGGAGCTATGAAATTGTTAAATGAAAATTCGACCAAACACTTAAACCAAGATCAGGGTAAATGATCTGTAGTATGATTCCTCACAAATCTTATCATATTTTTTTTTTATTGTGCCTGATCAGGTTCTTTCGGCGTTTCCTGGTATGGTTGTTTCCTTATTTTCAAAATATTGAATAAGAGTAACAGCCTGGGTTGTGTACTAAGTTCACTGCCTGAATATAGAAGGACCAAAAATTTAGACGCTTAATGGTGATATTTTGGGTATGAAAGCCTGGTGATGCTTATCGTGTTCATAATGAACACACTTTAGCCAGTACCATGGTTAATTCTGATATAGTTAGAAAAATTTCCAGCCAGCTCTTACTTGACATAAGACTGAGTCAGCACTAAATCAAAATGAAGGCATTTTTATTCACTTCCCAAGAGTATTATGAGGGAACATGATAGCTTACTCGCCACAGTCCACATCACCACGCCTTCTTTCCATGGAGAAGGCTGATGTAAAGGCCTCCGTGTGCGACGTAAAACCACTTGGCAGGGTTTTCCATGAATCAAAGTGGACTCCTCCTCCTAGAGAATAGGTTCCATTTGGACACCGAGCGCATTCCAGCCTGCTCAAGTCGAAAAATGCACCAGGATCGCACGATACACCTGTAATATTCAAAATAGCAGATAGTTTTCAGTATTTTAGTAACGCAGATATAATCTTAATACAACTTTACACGCATTCAATTCATATATGAGCATTTCAAACATTCATTTTGGTAAGGAATATAAGTACTTAGCTTTTTATCCTAAATGTATGCATAGTCAGAATATTGTATATTTGCTTGACGTGTCACTTTCGCGCAAATCATGGTACAAAACACTGAAAAGTGTTCCCAAATTCTCTCTTACAAAAGTGAAATGTGACCTTTCTCCAGCGTCAGTTGTATATCGAGTTCTTGAGTAGCATTTTCAATAGCTTATTCAAGTGCAAGCTATTCTCCCATTTGGATTCAGTTATTAATATTTTGGCAATGCTTTTCTGATGAAGCAGACTAAACATATGGAGCACTTCTAAATCTATCATATATTTGAACTGAGTAGCTAAGCTTCCTTAGACGTGAAAAGATTTTTTTTTTAAGAGAAAACAAAGTTAGGATTTTCTGTGACCTGACTTTATCATTATTGTTTTGCCTTTGCATCTTAAGCACACATATGAGTACATGATATTTGTGTAATTAATTTAACTGTACAGAGTAGTGATTTTTTAAGTGTTTTATGTGTCTTAAAAACTTGGACAACTTACCGCAATGCTTGAAAGTTCTTCTGAAAAGTTTTCCCCAGTTATATACAGTCTCAACAAACACCGCAACCTTTATACAAAAATTTTGCCAAATAAATAAATATATGCTTGGACTGCTTACCACGTTTTTGGAAAGTGCCCCTGGAAAGTGCTCCTGTAAAGTGCTCCTGGGACATTTTTATACTGTACTTATCATTCCCCATAAAGGGGTTGGACACGGACATATTGGAGTAGGGGAATTAGGACTAGCTACCCAACCTAGCGCCCAACTGTGGGCTCAATCGCAGCTCTGTTTCTTCCCAAGTCGAGCATTCTACAACTACATAACTGCGGTCCCCTGTTTCAAAAATACATGACAGTAATTAATATTTATACTCACTGCAGTCATCAGTGCGTGTTGGAGGATTTGGAGAACCATTATCACATTCTCCATGAGAAGGAACTGAAACTCGCCATCTTCCCCCGTTTTCATCGCATTCGGTGAACTCATAATGAAAGTCATCCTGTGGAAGACAAAATGTTAGTGAACTCATACTGAAAGTCATCCTATGGGAGACAATATTCGGTGAACTCATAGTAAGAGTCATCCTGTGGAAGACAAAATGTTAGTGAACTCATAGTCAAAGTCATCCTGTGGAAGACAGAATGTTAGTGAACTCATACTGAAAGTCATCCTATGGGAGACAAGATTCAGTGAACTCATACTGAAAGTTATCCTATGGGAGATAATGTGTCAGTGAATTCATAGTGTAAGTCATCTTGTAGAAGACATTATGTCGGTGAACTCATAGTGAAAGTTATCCTATGAGAGGCAATGTGCCATTGAACTCGTAGTGAAAGTTATGCTGTAGAACACAATATGTCAGTGAACTCGGAGTAAAAGTATTCCTGTTTAAGTCAATGTGTCAGTGAAGTCATAGTGAAAATCATCCAATGGAAGGCATTGTGCTGCCAACTCATTGTGAAAAATTCATCCTATGGAAGGTTTTGTGCTGTGAACTCATAGTGAAAGTCATCCTGTGGAAAACTGTATCGACGAAATCAGAGTGAAAGTTATCTTGTGGAAGACGATGTGTTGGTGAACTTAGTTAAAATTATCCTGTGAAAGACAAATTGTCGGTGAACTCATTGTGAAAGTCATCCTGTGGAAAACAACGTTTCATTGAACTCAGTGAGAGATATCCTATGGAATACAGTGTGTCGGTGAACTTATAATAAAAGTCATCCTGTAGAAGACGATGTACATTTTTAAAGAGAAGAATACTAATTTAGCTTGCTTGTCTTAGTATAGAGTTTTGAACGTAGGTTGTCTAATTTGAAATTTGAAATGTTAGCGACTACCATACTCTCTTCTTCTGCAATTCAAAGACACCTTGAAAATGATGATGTACAATAGCATTGCAAAAATTAATTGCCGTACTCTAGTGCAAATGTTGTACATTTTAGTATGAAAACAATTTCATTATTGGCCTCTTCATATGCCGAATGCTGTGTTTCCTACATTAGGTTATTGAAATAGGCCAATCTTCCTCCCTAATGTTGCTGTTAGTGAGGTGTTCGACTGGTCAGTCCATTTTCACTCATCACTCATAGGGTCATAATCTTAGATTACATATCGAAACTTCAGTTTCACTCTTTTTTCACCATTTTTTCACCATTTTTTTACATCCTACTTTGTGGATTAGTTTTCATGATTATATAGAAAAACATTGTCTTTATATATTTTGATAAGTTCTCATAAGTTAATCTTTAATCAGTGTGTGAGTGATTAGATATGGAGGTGTCAAAGATAGCAGTTTGCTACTAAAGGTTAGTGTGTTATTTAGAAGCTGGAGTCGAGAGGAAGTGGCCTGTGTAAATTGATAAACGTCTCTCTCTCTCTCTCTCTCTCTCTCTCTCTCTCTCTCTCTCTCTCTCTCTCTCTCTCTCTCTCTCTCTCTCTCTCTCTCTCTCTCTCTCTTTCGTGTTCACATACTATGCGAAATAAATAAAAGAAGCGCCCAAACTGACATGAAGCAAGAGAGAGAGAGAGAGAGAGAGAGAGAGAGAGAGAGAGAGGAGAGAGAGAGAGAGGAGAGAGAGAGAGAGAGAGAGAGAGAGAGAGAGAGAGAGAGAGAGTGAGAGGTCTAATCTCGTCGAAAGTATACTAGCACAGGAAGCTCCAAGCTGATACGAAACAGAGAGAGAGAGAGAGAGAGAGAGAGAGAGAGAGAGAGAGAGAGAGAGAGAGAGAGAGAGAGAGAGAGAGAGAGAGAGAGAGAGAGTACTCTAGTATTTTTGTAGATGAATAAAATAATAACAATGATAATAATAATTATAATGATAATAGTACTACTACTACCACTACTCTAGTATTTTTGTAGATGAATAAAATAATAAACAATGATAATAATAATAATAACAAAAATAATAATAATAATAATAATAATAATAATAATAGTAGTAGTAGTAGTAGTAGTAGTAGTAGTAGTAGTAGTAGTAGTAGTAGTAGTAGTAGTAGTAGTAGTAGAAGAAGCAGAAGAAGAATAACAGGTTCTCTTTCCATGCCTACATCAACACCGAATATTTTTTGATATTCATTTCACTCCTATTATCCCTTCACATCTGACAAGTTACAATACCCCCCATCTCTGTTTCTCTTTATATTTTCTTCGTGCCCAGGCCCGATGAGGGTAGATTTATTTATTTTTTTTTTTGTCCGTCCTGGTGTCACAATCATAAAGAAAAAAAAGGAAAATAGTAATCATAATTCTCTGGTATTAAAACCGAAGCTGCATGGAGAGAGAGAGAGAGAGAGAGAGAGAGAGAGAGAGAGAGAGAGAGAGAGAGAGAGAGAGAGAGAGAGAGAGAGAGAGAGAGAGAGAGAGAGAGAGAGAATGCAATCTTCTTTATCCGGAAGTACAGCACGGATACGATGTCTCTATCTTGTTTATTCCGACTTCATTAGAGATTTGGCACATTACAAATTTCTCTCTCTCTCTGTCTCTCTCTCTCTCTCTCTCTCTCTCTCTCTCTCTATATATATATATATATATATATATATATATATATATATATATATATATATATATATATATATATATATATATATATATATATTCCCTTAACTGTATAAAAACGATTACTAATTATTCACAATCTAGCTACTGGGTGAGCAAGCCAGGGCAAGTCTGTTCCGGTCCCATGGCCGGGTCAGTAGCGAGGGTTTGATAACTTCTAAGTTCATGGGGCCGTAAAAATAGAAAGGAGGGGATTCCAACCCCACGCTTCGCTTCACAGCATTTATTCTACTTCTGCGACACGCAGGGGAACAAGGAGGTGGTACTTTTGCCTCCCTTAGGGGGATATTACATTTATGTAATCTAATTAAAAATACAATGTTAAAAATATATTTACCCTTTCGTAAATTGAAATGGAATATTTATATTTTATAAGAAATATAATTTATTTTATGTATTTAATCAAAATAGAAAATTAGTTTCAAAAATAAATTAGACAATATCATGATATGCAGATTGTAATGTTAATTAGATTTCAGGGAATTATTATATTTATGATATTATATTATTCTATACTATATTATATTATATTATTCTAGACTATATTATATTATATTATTCTATACTATATTATATTATATTATTCTATACTATATTATATTGTTATTTTATGCTATACTTTATTATATTTTATTATATCATATATATTAAAATATATTTCATTACACTATATTCTATTATATATTCTTGTGCATTTGTAATGAAACCACTAATTTTCAAAACATTTACATCAAGGTAATTATTATTATTATTATCATTATTATTATTATTATTATTTATTATTATTATTATTATTATTATTATTATTATTATTATTATTATTATTATTATTATTATTATTATTATTATTATTATTATTATTATTATAACATTTACACTGCATGATAATATATAAAAACATTTATTTCATAACATCTAATATTTGTATCACTTTTGCACTGCTATTATGCCCGTGGCACTGTGGATCAGTGCCTGGCCCTCACCCAGGAAGTCCCAAGTTCGATATTTTGATGGGTTTATATAGCATTTTAAGCCACATTCTGCTCTAGAAGGAGAAAATAGTGGAGTCCCTTGGGTGCTCAACATATGGCAATCAAGTTATATTATGTAAAATGCGCTAACCAGAGTGTGAGGACACTGAGGGAACAGTATCTTTACTAATTCGAATTCGGCACAGAAGTGTATGTCCTTCCTTTAGTACTAATAATAATAATAGTAATAATAATAATAATAATAATAATAATAATAATAATAATAATAATAATAATAATATTATTATTATTATAATTATAATAATAATAATAATAATAATAATAATAATAATAATAATAATAATAATAATAATAATAATAATAATAATAATAATAATAATAATAATAATAATAATAATAATAATGCATATTAACTTGTACACACTGCAAGTGTATAGTGTGGGATCGATCAATAGTATTGACAGCACCCCCATTTTCTCTCTCTCTCTCTCTCTCTCTCTCTCTCTCTCTCTCTCTCTCTCTCTCTCTCTCTCTCTCTCTCTCTCTCTCTCTCTCTCTCTCTCCTTTATGAAAACTGACAGCAAATAATACTGTGTTTGAAGGAAATAATAATAATAATTAATTATTATTATTATTATTATTATTATTATTATTATTATTATTATTATTATTATTATTATTATTATTATTATTATTATTATTACAGTATTATTATTATTTTTTTTTTTATGATTGTGACACCAGGACGGGCCAAAAAAAATTATAAAATAAAACAGCCCTCATCGGGCCTGGGCACGAAGAATACATAAAGTAAAGTAAAAACAGAGATGGAGAGTGTAATGACTTGTCAGATGTGAAGGGATAATAAAAGCTGTGTGATGAATATCCAAGACTATTCAGTGTAGCTGTAGGCATAGAAAAACAACCGTAACTGAAGGAAGACTTAACATCGAACTGTCCTGGACAGACCTATTTAAGTTCAATATTATTATTATAGTTTTTGTTGGTTTTGTTGTGGTTGCTGTTGTTTCTGGTATTATTATTATTATTATTATTATAGTAGTAGTAGTAGTAGTAGTAGTAGTAGTAGTAGTAGTAGTAGTAGTAGTAGTAGTAGTAGTAGTAGTAGTAGTAGTAGTTGACAAAACGGTATATGCCAACTCAGTACCTATTTCAATATTATTCAATATGTCTAAGTGCTTATTTGTGTGATTACCTAATTGTGATTGCCTAATTGTGTTTACGGGAAAGAGCCCAAAGCTCGTATCTTCCCGTCTCCTGATCGGTTTGTGTGTGTGTGTGTGTGTCGTGTGTGTGTGTGTGTGTGTGTGTGTGTGTGTGTGTGTGTGTGTGTGTGTGTGTGTGTGTGTGTGTGTTTATTCTTCTCGTGTTAAACTCATTATCATCACTTGTTTAAGGCGTGTCAGTTGGGTTGCGCAATGCAAAATGATTTACTATTTAATAAATTTATTTAATTTCCCATTTAAACTGGAGTACCTTTAGATGAAGTAATTCTCCAAATAAGAAATATTCCTGATACTTAATGTTTTTAATTTATTGACATTTCTTAACACACCCTGAAGTCTCGAGATGATATTGGTGAAAACTATTATTATTATTATTATTATTATTATTATTATTATTATTATTATTATTATTATTATTATTATTATTATTATTATTATTATTATTATTATTATTATTATTATTATAGCCCCCTCCCCTGAGGAAGGAGAGCTTGAGTACTTAATCCATGTTCCCCTGCATGTTGTAAGAGTCGACTAAATGGGACGGAGTGAGGGGACTGGGAACACACCCTCAAGTCTATAGAGGATACTGGTGAAAACTATTATTATTATCATTACTATTATTATTATTATCATTATTATTATCATAGCCCCCTCCCCTGAGGAAGGAGAGTTGTAATACTTCCTCCGTGTTCACCTGCATGTCGTAAGAGTCGACTAAATGGGACGGAGTGGGGGGGCTGGGAATCCCCTCCTCTGCATTTTCTTTTCCCAAAGAGTCAGAGTATATTGCCTTGACTCAGCCAACCCCCTTGTAAGGGGAAAATAACTCATGTATATACTGTAGATAGATTAAAAATGTCAATATTCCCCTGTTTGAATTTTATCATAGCTGAAGAGGATACTGTTTCACCATAAACCCCACACATGATGATTCACAGACTCTGCTAATTGGACAGGAGCTACCTACCCCATGAGTGACGCCACGAACCTCTCCTTTAATTGCCTTACTAAGTAAATTAAATTAGATTAGATTAGCTTAAATTTAATTAATTTTATTTCCTTTTTATGCGAGTTATTCTTACAGAACCTTAATTTATAAAAAGGTAACAGATCTGATGATATTAGATCAGTAAAATCGAACACAGTTGTACAGTTACAAGTATATAATGCATATAGAAATAAATAACTTATTTGAATCGAATATTTTCCTAATTATTTTTATATAATTGAAAGAATTTGAATATCAGCAAAGTTTACGAAGAAGAGTGAGAAATGTGGCGGAAAAGACATTTTTTTTTTCGTCAATAATCATTATGCTCTATTATTTCGTAGTAAAACAGATCGTTGTAAAATAAAAATTAAAATAGAGTGGATTTTGTTAACTCAGTCGTTTCTACCTCACGTGTTTCATTGAAGCACGTGGTCTGAAAGCTCTTTCCTAACATCAGCTTATATCTACTGTATTAGAGCAGCGGTATCTCAGTGGTTGAGCGCGCAAGTTGGGGAAGTGACTAGCCTGACATTCGTGATTTCGATCCTTCCGCGGGGCACTAGGAAGGGTTAATCAGCCTTCATCTCTCACATCCAACCTGTCTGTCTCCACCTCCATTCGAAATGGGACTATTGTAACAAACCCCCCCCCAAAAAAAAAAAATTACACTTGATGAATCGAAACTTGACAGCAGCGTGACGATTTTTTTTAATACAAAGATAGAAGCTGATATGAGGGTGATACGGAGAAAAGGCAAAGAAAAAGAAAAATAATAAGTTTGATGACATTGATCATTTTTATGTTGGAAAAAAAATTAAAAAAATTAAAAAAAAAATTATATATACATATATATATATATATATATATATAGTGTCTATACTTTTTTTTGGCAAATGTATCTCTTTTACATATACATATATATCAAATAACTCTGTTCCGGTTCCGGTTTTACGTCACGGACTCCCTTATCAACCAAGGGCTAGGACGGTTGCCTTCTTGCGAAGGACTTGTTTTGGCAAATGTAATCCTTACGCTGAGTGCATGCCTTTGCTAACCTCAGACCGTGACGGGGCACGAACCCTCGACCTGACGCCTCAGAGTCGGAGACGCTACCGACTGAGCCACGGCGACTACATATATCAAATAACTCTGTAGGTAATAAATTTATATTTTTGCTCGCCCATATGATATGAGGCAATATTACTATTATATTTGTATATATTGCTACCACCAGTACTATTACTACTAGTTCTTGTGTTGTTGGTGCTACTGCAATTACTACTACTACTACTACTACTACTCTGTCTCGGTAATGATATATTGTAACGGAAAATAGTCATGAATTGTACTTTAAAATACATCATAGCCCATGTATATAATACATTCTTAGTCTCTCTTGCACACACATACTATTTCTTGCACATTACTCTTCACTTTTTTATGCACTGATTTTCTCAATTCCCAATAATAAAATATTATAGCACTGACACTTTATTTTTGTATGTGAAAGCTTTTGGTGTAATGATACAGTCAAGTTAATGCTGTTGATGAATCAGCGTTTCAAATAATCACAAACTTAAAACCATTAAATCTTTGTTGTTTTAAGAATATGAAGATAGCTAATGAAAACGTATAAACCGCACAAAAGTTAAGGCCATGTTGGTTTAGATTCAACATGAAACTAAAAATTCTGAAACACTTACTGGATCACATGTTCTCATTGCTTGAGTTCTGAAGTCCACCAGCAGAGCAGATGCCGCTATGAAAAATATTATATTTCTAAGCATC
>JAXCGZ010020971.1:57500-72500 GCA_037179515.1 Halocaridina rubra | reverse complement strand
AACTTCAGGAGGACGTAAATAGTCTGCATGAGTGGTTAGACAAGTGGCTAATGAGATTCAATACTTCAAAATGTAGTAGAGTAATGAAAATGGGCAAGAGTACAAGAAGACCCATGTTTGGGTATTCATTAACATTAGACAAACTTTAAGAATCTGTGATCAAGAGATATTCAGGGATGAGTATAAAGGGAGATTTTTGTCCTGAAATGTTTATAAATTATATATTTAAGACAGCAAATGTTTCCTTAGGACGTAAGGGTGGCCTTGAGGCATATGGGAAAAAAATGCTCAAAATATTTGCAAGATTCACATTAGGCTTAAATATGAATTGGTGGTACCCTCCCGGAAGCCTCACTTGAAAATTCTAAAAAAGTATGTGAGAACGTTCAGAGATACGCCTCGAAGCTGGTAACGGAGGTTCGTGATCTCAGTTATTCAACATTAATAGTAACTTATAAGTAGACATGTAATTAAACTAATAAATAAGAGGGTTAGACATATAGTTAAATTAAATGTAGCTTTCATAGAAAATAATAATGCTGTACTAAAAATGTTAACAATAATGTTATTAATAAAGTAGTAAGTATGCCACTAGATACAGGATCGTTATTATCGGCATCATTTCCATATTTGTTTCCTTACAATGAGAATAATTAGTTCTTAATGAGCAGCAACTATTTGTCCAAAAGAAAACTATATAGTTTGCCTTTGAAAGCTGTGAAGGAGGATGCATTTTTAAGATGCTCTGGAATATTATTCCAGTGTTGGCCCTTTGATAGTGATCATCTTTGAACCTGCTTCTGTGTTTGTTCTGTGAATAAAGAGCTCACTGCTCTGTCTTGTGTTGGTTCCCCTTATATCCCTGACTGTTTTTAAATCAAATAGCCAGCTAGGATAATGATGGTCCAAAATTTTGAATACAAAAACATAAATAGCATAAGCGACCTTATTTTCTGCCCGCAGCCACCCAAGTTTATTGAGAGCTGGTGTGATGTGGTCATATTTTCTTATTCCTCCCAGGGCAACTCGAGCTGCAAAATTAATAAGCTTCTGTATTCTGTTTATCTGAGTCTTAGTGGTAGATCCCCAAACAGTTGTGCAGTAATTAATGTGACTTAGGGCTAGAGATTCAACAACAGTTATTCGAGTGGTAGTCTCAAAATTGTCTTTTATACGTGATAAGTACATTAATGTTCCTGTAACCTTTTTGCATACTTTATCTATGTGGGAATCAAACAACATGTGGTTATCAAAGTGAATTCCTAGGTTTTTGACTGTTTTGCTAGGTGTGATAATATTGTCGCAAAAATTAATTGTTGTGTTTTCTGGAATTTGTGCTATGTGGAACCTTGAACCAATAAATATGCACTGTGTTTTACTTCCGTTAATTAACAGCCCAATTTCTTGGAAATAGGTTTTAATTTTTGACAGAGTGTTTTCTGCTCTTAAAGTTAGCTCTGGGAGGTTATTAATATCACCACTAAGGAGTAGTTGAGTGTCATCTGCATATTGTACGACTAGACAGTCAGAAATGAAAGAAGATAGATCATTTTCGTAAATGGAGAAGAGGATAGGACCAAGTACTGATCCCTGTGGAACACCAAATGATACATCCTTTGGCACAGAGATAATGTTGTTAAGACGTATGGACTGTTTACGATTAGATAGATACTCGCTAAACCAGCTTGGATCAGTATTTAAGTTAATACATTTACTTAAAAGAATTTCATGGTTTACACTGTCGAAGGCTTTTGATAAGTCTAACAAAATTAGTATAGATATTTTTTTCATATCTATATTATTATATATACTATTCGTAACTTTAAGAAGTGCAGTTTCCGTCGAGAGTTTTGGTCTGTAACCATGTTGGCTAATCGTTAGTAGTCTATTTGATTCTAAATATGACATAAGTTGGCATGCAACAATTTTTTCTAATATTTTAGAGAAAATGGGTAGCAGGGAAATGGGACGATAGTTAGATTTACAACCACTCGAAACCAGAAGGATGATGGAAGATATGCTAACAGATTTGAAGTTCCTCCGCGTTTTTTTATTTATTTTTTTTTTAAGAGAGTGGATAGCGGGCGCTACTCTGATATGGGTGACTCTAGAACTAGAAGTCATAGTTTGAAGATTCGTAAGAAATCAACAATGGAGAATGAAAGGAGGCAATCTTTTTAGTGTAAGAATAGTTGATATTTGAAATTAAATAAATTAGGAATAGTAAATGAAAAATACATTCAAAGTTTTAATTATAGACATGATAAGTATTTGTGAGTAAGATCAAATTAATCCCACCAGGAGACCCGAGTTATGACCATATGGTTTTTCCCCGTGAAAGCAATTTGGTAAACGGAATTATATAGGTACACACACTCCCACCCATATATATGTTTGTGCATGTGCATTTTAGAGAGAGAGAGAGAGAGAGAGAGAGAGAGAGAGAGAGAGAGAGAGAGAGAGAGAGAGAGAGAGAGAGAGAGAGAGAGAGAGAGGATGTGAAACTTATAGAGATTTTAAAATAGTGATTGATTCTTCCCTCTCTTCCCCACCTGAAATCCCAGGCACCGTACGTCACCATATATTCATCATTATCATAATCATCATCGCCTCAAACACCGTGCGATGCAAAGGGTCTCACTGAAATGCCGTTACCCATTTCTTTCCTGTGCCTTCACTTCAGTAGATCTTCATTCATCTCCAGCCTCGTGATTCATGGTTCGCATCCATGTAGATCTGGATCTTCCTATTTTCCGGTGCTCTGAGGAGCCCATTTGGCACTGTTATGTCACTAATGTACATGGGATGGTGCCAAAAACATGTCCAAGCCACTTCCATCTCCCCTTCCTCATCACCTCAAGCCACTTCCATCTCCCCTTCATCATCACCTCAAGCCACTTCCATCTCCCCTTCATCATCACCTCATCTGCATATGGAATTTCAGTCCGTTGACTTATGACATCATATCTCACTCGATCCTGCCAACGTACTTCTTATGTTCTTCTAAAAGCTTTATTCTGAACTCGAAAATTTTTCTGAATGTAGATTTATTGGTATACAGGGATTCACGTACATACAATAGCACATTGCATTAATATTGCCTTATCAGTCAAGTGGCTCTCCATCTTAGACAGAATACAGAGCTGTTATAATAATAATAATTATAATAATAATGATAATGATAATGATAATGATAATGATAATGATAATGATAATGATAATGATAATGATAATAATAATGATAATAATAATAATAATAATAATAATAATAATAATAATAATAATAATAATAATAATAATAATAATAATAATAATAATAATAATAATAATAATAATAATAATAATAATAATAATAATAATAATTATTATTATTATTATTATTATTATTATTATTATTATTATTATTATTATTATTATTATTATTATTATTATTATTATTATTATTATAATTACAATTATAATTATAATTATAATTATAGAAATAATTATAATAATAATAATAGTAATAATTCTAATAATAATAATAATAATAATAATAATAATAATAATAATAATAATAATAATAATAATAATAATAATAATAATAATAATGATGATAATAATGGGAATTATTATTATTATTATTATTATTATTATTATTATTATTATTATTATTATTATTATTATTATTATTATTATTATTATTATTATTATTATTATTATTATTATTATTATTATTATCTATTATTATTATTATTATTATTATTATTATTATTATTATTATTATTATAGTTATTATTATTATCATTATTATTATTATTATTATTATTATTATTATTATTATTATTATTATTATTATTATTATAATTATTATTATTGAACCGAAGAGCAAGAACGGTCCAAGCAAACATCGTAGAACATATTTAATTTATTTAATATCTTTATAATACATCACACAACAACGTTTCAAACATCCACTGTGTTCATAATCATGTACCTATGAAAGAGTGAAAAAGAATATATACATGAACATTTAATCTAATCAACCACAATTATAGTTGTAAATCAGTAAAATTTATATATACAGCACATTCACACAAACAAATTAATGAAATTTACATATATCTAAACGTATGTAGAATAAAAAAAAAAAACACTTTCACACAAATAAAATTTGTTTTATAAAATTCTGAGAGGGCAACATGAGCCATCTTTGTTTAAATTACGATTAGATTTTGAAATAAATAATGACTCTGCTATCCTGATGTCATTTTCGCTTTTTCCTCTGTATATTATTTTGAAATTATATATACTGAAATTACACTTACAGACATTAGAACAGTGTTCTCGAATGCTTGAGTTTACTGGAGCTGACAATAGTTTTCCAGTACGACAAGATGACCCGTGGTGTTCGTGGTATCTAACTAATACATATTTCTTAGTTGAGCCAACATATGCTAGTTGGCATTTGGGGCCGTTAAATTGGTAAATTACCATCGAACAAAACGAGTCAGGTAACTTGTCCTTATGGATTACATAACTTTCAAGTTTATAGTTGTTATAAAATAAAATGAATGGATTAATAGTTTAAATTATCATTAAAGTAGGGCAATATTATGTACGTCTGCATCTTTTTGGAACCCTCTTTTACAAGTTTGGGCAAAAATTCTTATTAAGAAAATTTCTAAGATGTTTATAAAATATGTTGGGTGGATATCCATTTGCAACAAAGAAACCAAGTAGGAGATCTATTTCAATGTGAAATTAATATAAGTATATGATAATCTATATGCTCTATATAACAATGTACAAAATGAATTATGCTTAAAATTTTCGTAGCAACAGCTTATAAAATTTACGCCAAGACCAGAAAATGATGGTTTTCTGTAAATGCTTATATCTAACTTGTTATTTTGTCTCATAATTAGCATAACTAAAATGATATTTTATTATCATTCTCTACTTCCACTGTAAACTTTATTTTATTGTGCTTGTCGTTCATATAGTCAAAAAACTTTAGGGCATCTTCTTGTTTTCTGAAGATCACAAACGTATCATCAACGTATCTTTTATAAAAAGTAGGTTTGAACTCTTTAGGACAATCATTTAACCAGGATGTTTCATGAAAACATAAAAATATGTTAGATAATGTAGCAGATAATGGACATCCCATTGTCAATCCGTTAGTTTGTTTGCAGTAAATGTCACTGAATAAGAAGTATGAGTCTCCCACAGCTAAATTCAGCATTTTCTTGAACAACAAACGATCCATTCCCCGAAAACTATTATCATTCTCATACATCAGATTGGTAGCGACGTCTACATCTTCACTAACAGGTATATTAGTGTAGAGAGACGTGATGTCAAGGCTAAAAATGAATGCATTATCATCTAGTCTTAGGTGTTTCACGTCATTGCAAAATTCATATGAATTCGACAATAAGTAATTGTTCATAGTAGAGAGAGGGTGAAAGGAGCAGATGGCAATTGCTAGTGGACGAAATAAAGATGAGAGAGCGTTGGACTGAGTATTTCAAGGAACTACACTGGGAGTGTTATTGTTGACAGACTGAATGTCGGTGTGAATGGGGAGCTGGTTGAAGAAGTTGAAAGTTTTAACTATCTGAGGTCGCATATACCATGGAGTGGACGATGCAGAGGTAAGTCGTAGAGTGAAGAAAGTGAGTAAATGTCTAAGTGGTTGAAAAATGTAATGAGAAATAGATATTTGGGAATGAAAGTAAAGAGAAGGATATATGAAAGTGTAATTGTGCCGACAGCATTGTATGGAGAAGAGACTTGGAATGCAAGAGAGAATGAATGGAACAATCTGAATGTATTGGAGATGAGGTGTTTTGGAAGTATCATTGGTGCATCTAGAATAGATGGAGCAAGATATGAGAATGTCAGGCAGAGAACGGGTGTTGAAAGAAAACTGTCAAGTAAGTTAGATCAGAGAGTACTGAGATAGTCTCGACACATGGAAAGGATGAATGATGAAAGAATAGCGAAGAGACTGTTGATTACAGTTAGGCAAAGAGAAAGACCTAAAATGAGATGGATGGATGGCGTGAAAAGGGCATTGAATGCAAGTGAAATATCACGGGAAAAGGTAAGAGAGTGTGCAAGAGATAGGAATGAGTGGAGGAAGATTGTATATAGGCGACACAGGACAAAGGGATTTATCGCATCTGCTAACTCAGTGAACTGTGATGGACAGGTGTGAATGGAGTTGCCATGTGATGAAGTGGTTGGGGTAAACCAGTTGCGGCTGTCGGGCCTTATTGTAGAATATCCTTCACTGCCTTCCTAATGGGTGACCTATGCTGGGAGGAAAGGGAGAAATGTGGCAACCCAATATCCCCAAAGAGCTAAGCGGAGTAGATGAGGTGTGTGTGAATTATGGTGAATGTGTGGTTTTTGGCTAGGCCATCCCCTTACAGGGGGGAAGGAGACCATGCATAGGTATGTATATGTATATCATAATAATAATAATAATAATAATAATAATAATAATAATAATAATAATAATAATAATAATAATAATAATAATAATAATAATAATAATAATAATAATAATAATAATAATATTAATAATAATAATAATAATAATAATAATAATAATAATAATAATAATAATAATAATAATAATAATAATATTCATTGTCGTCGTCATCACCGTAGTTCTTCTTCCTATTATTATTATTATTATTATTATTATTATTATTATTATTATTATTATTATTATTATTATTATTATTATTATTATTATTATTATTATTATTATTATTATTATTATTATTATTATTATAATAATAATAATAATAATAATAATAATAATAATAATAATAATAATAATAATAATAATAATAATAATAACAATAATAATAATAATAATAATAATAATAATAATAATAATAATAATAATAATAATAATAATAATAATAATAATAATAATAATAAAAATAATAATAATAATTATAATTATTATTATTATTTTTATTATTATTATTATTATTATTATTATTATTATTATTATTATTATTATTATTAATATTATTATTATTATTATTATTATTGTTATTATTATTATTATTATTATTATTATTTTTATTATTATTATAATTATTATTATTATTATTATTATTATTATTATTATTATTATTATTATTATTATTATTATTATTATTATTATTATTATTATCATATGCATCTACTCTATGGCAGTGAAAATCTCTTACACTGGAACCTCCTTCTTTATAAGGTAAAGAAAAGCGGATCTTTGTAATTATCGATCCAATTGCCTGTTGGAGTTTCTATTGTATGCAACAAATTGCTTTAATGAGATAATGATCATGGGATGCCGTTCACTGAAAATGGGAGTTTTAATGATCATATATCGCATAAAGAATCTTTGGTGGATCTAAGCCTTGGATAAGCGGGCCCTGGTTTGTAAGAAATGGTCCTTGTAGTGATTTTTTTTTTCTTAATGCCTGGAGTGAACGGTCAAAAAACAACCCTTGAGGTAGTCTTCACTTGATGGCCACAAATTGGTGTTTAATAAGTGCTTCCTGAAGAGTCCATTTAGGTCACAATCCCTGAAGTGGCCAATAGTCCACATGCACTAAAGTGTCCTTCATTCAACTATCTTTGAAGAAGTCTTTCAGGACACACTTCCAGAGGTGTCCTACAGGCCCACAGACACTGAAATTACCTTTAGTCCACGTTCCCTAAAGTGGCACGTCAGTCCAGAGTGCCTTCTTTGACCTTCCTGTCTAATGTCCCTGAACCAAGTCTCCGGCAGTAGGTATTGCTATTTGTCTGAGTGTTCTTTAATTTGCAGTTCTTTCTCCATTCAACTTGAAAATAATCTGAAATATTATCAACTAAATATTATCAGACTAATTTAGGAATGCTTAATTAGATACATGCAACCCCTGTCAACCCAACAGCATCACAGTGCACAGTTAGATGTAGAGGATCACAGTCATAAAATATCTTCACCAGATAATGCACTAAGAAAGACAAATATCTTCATAACATGAAATTTTCCTGTCAAAACTTGATATAGACAAAAAAATAAACAAATAAACAAAATCATGATTAATGATATTGTTTATTTTTTGTATATCCACTTCAGAGGAAATTAACAAAGCCAATTTGTATTGTTATCTGTTTTACCTCTTTTTAAGAGATTGGAGAGACCATTGTGGAAATTAAAGTAAGAGTTCCATTACCTGTTTGAGATTACTTGCATTCAAAACTTTAGATGGTAACAGGCCGTGCTGTAGGGAGATTTTCATCTCAGGAATGTATAATGAGAGAGAGAGAGAGAGAGAGAGAGAGAGAGAGAGAGAGAGAGAGAGAGAGAGAGAGAGAGAGAGAGAGAGAGAGAGAGAGAGAGAGAGAGAGAGAGAGAGAGAGAGAGAGACTTGCTTAATGATAAATCTTGTCAATAGCAAAGGAGGAATTTGCCGTTTTACCTTACGTATTCATTAGGTGTGTGTGTGTGATTACCTAATTGTGATTACCTAATTGTGTTTACGGGAAAGAGCCCAAAGCTCGTATCTTCCCGTCTCCTGATCGCTTCCATTTTAGACTTAGTCATACTTATCATACCTGTCCTTAAAACTATGGATTGAGATAGCATTAACTACCTCCTCGCTTAGCCAATTCCAATTATCAACTACTCTTACACTGAAAAAGTATTTCCTTACATCCTGCGAAGAAGTTTTCTTACGAAGCTTCAAACTATGACCTCTAGTTCTAGAGCCAGCCATATCAAAATATCGATCCCTATCCACTCTATCATAACCATGAAGGAATTTAAAGACTGTCACGTGTGATTACCTAATTGTGATTACCTAATTGTGTTTACGGGAAAGAGCCCAAAGCTCGTATCTTCCCGTCTCCTCATCGGTTCCATTTTTAGACTTAGTGATACTTATCATACCTGTCCTTAAAACTATGGATTGAGGTAGCATTAACTACCTCCTCGCTTAGCGAATTCCAATTATCAACTACTCTTACACTGAAAAAGTATTTCCTTACATCCTGCAAACAAGTTTTCTTCCGAAGCTTCAAACTATGACCTCTAGTTCTAGAGCCAGCCATATCGAAATATCGATCCCTATCCACTCTATCATAACCATGAAGGAATTTAAAGACTGTCACCATATCCCCCCTTACTCTTCTAGCTTCGAGTGATGGCAAGTCTAATTCCCTCAGCCTCTCATCATAACCGAGATTGCGTATTTCTGGCACCAGTTTTGTGGCATGTCTTTGAACTTTTTCAAGCTTAGCTATGTGCTTTTTCAAGTGCGGATTCCAAAAGGGGGCTGCATATTCGAGTTTTGGCCTCACATAGGTTACATAAATATTTCTGAACATTTCCTTGTCCATGTGCCTGAAGGCTACCCTTACATTTGATAAGAATGCATATGCTGCCCTTACTACGCCATTTATATGTATTTCTGGAGACAAATCTGCCAATATGTTTACTCCTAGATCTCTCTCATTTTCTGTCTCCTGAAGTTGTACTCCAGCCACCGAGTAGTCAAGCTTGGGCCTTCTTGCACTTGTACCCATTCTCATTACCTTACATTTTGAGGTATTGAATTTCATTAGCCACTTTTCTGACCACTCATGCAGATTATTTAGATCCTCCTGAAGTTCTCTACCATTGTTCTCGTTTTTTACTTTCTTCACAATCTTTGCATCATCTGCAAACATATTCATGAATGAATTTACAGACTCTGGTAGGTCATTTACATATACAAGGAACAAAAGTGGCCCTAAAACTGAACCCTGTGGAACTCCACTACTAACTCTTCTCCATTCAGACACTGAGTGTCTTACTCTAACCCTCTGTTCCCTTCCTTCTAAGTAGGTTTTTATCCATTCCAAGACATTTCCACCTATTCTAGCCATTGATTGCAGCTTCCTAATAAGTCTCCCATGTGGAACAGTGTCAAACGCTTTCTGGAAGTCTAGGAATATGCAATCTGCCCAGCCCTCTCTTTCCTGTAAGATTTGGCTTACCTCATCATAAAATTCTAATAAGTTTGTTACTGTTGATCTTCCTTCTCTGAAGCCATGTTGCCTCACTGACAAAAAGTTGAAGGATTCCAAGTGAAGAGAGATATGTTTCCTTAGTAGTTTCTCCATAACTTTGCAAACTATGCTGGTCAAGGAAACTGGTCTATAGTTCAGAGCCGTATCCCTCCTTCCCTTTTTGAAGATAGGTATCACATTTGCTTGTTTCCAGCATCTTGGAATCTCCCCCGACTCCAATGACTCCTTAAATATGATACTTAGTGCCACTGATATTGTGTTTGCGCATTTTTTAAGCACATGAGGGGATATGTCATCAGGACCTGTAGCTTTATGAACATCTAAATCCATCAGCGCTTTGCATACCTCTGTGGCTGTAAGGTTGATGTTCTCTAATACCGGCCCTTGAGCTTCTATCACTGCAATCTGAGGGGGTGGGGTATTTTCTACTGTAAATACTGACTGAAACTCCTTGTTCAATTCTTTGCAGATCTCTTCGTCCGTCTCAGTGATGCTTCCATCCGCTCTCTTTAGCCTTAAAACCTGTTCTTTTACCTTCAGTTTTCCTCTGATAAAGCTGTGGAAAAGCTTGGGATTTTCTTTCGCCTTCCTGGTGATGTCCCTCTCATAATCTTTCTCTGCCTCTCTCCTTTTACTTAGGTAGTCATTTCTTGCTCTTTTGTAGGTTTGCCAGGCATTTATGTTTTTTCTCCTCCTATACCTTTTCCAGCATTTGTCTCTCCACTCCTTAGCTCTTTTACACCCATTATCGAACCATTTCTCTCTGGCATGAATTACACCTACTTTGGTGACAGGTATGCAGCAATCTACAATCTTCCCATATTTCTCACAAAAGATGTCATACATTTCTTGTACAGATTTGTTGTAAAATAAGGTTCTCCAGTCAATAACTGCAAAAAGCTCATTCATTTTGATGTAATCTCCTTTCTGATAGTTCCTCCTCATGTCCTCAGTGCCTCTACTCTCGGGAAGAATGTCTTCAATGATATACTCCATCAACAACACACAGTGGTCACTCTTTCCAATTGGTGGTTCATACTCAATATTTTCAATATCCAACACATTATCTGTGAACACCAGATCAAGTAGTGATGGCTCATCCCCACCCCTGGCTCTTGTTGGTTCCATTACATGTTGGTGTAGGAAATTCCCTTGTACGCAATCTAGGAATCTTGCCCCAAAGGAGTCCTCACCACTGTGTGGGTCAAGATTTATCCAATCTATCTCTTTATGATTAAAGTCTCCCATAATCAAAATCCTACATTTTTTCTCCCGCGCCATGTTAACAACTGAGTTTATGACTTCAATCGTACCTATATGACTTTCCTCATAAATTTCAAGCCTATTTTGGTTCCTTGGTGGGTTGTATACAACAGTTATTATAATGCTCTCTGACCCAGTATTTATGCGAGCAACAAGAAATTCCCTGAACTCACTTTCTATAGCCAAGTTTATCTCTTCAACTTGAATCCTCTCACTTATGAGCAGTGCTATCCCTCCACCAGTCCTCTCAGATCTTTCGACCCTTAGTATTCTGAAGCCCTTAGGAAAAACTGTGACACTGTTTATGTCCTCACTCAACTTAGTCTCTGTAATTGCTACTATATCTGCCTTACTGTTGTGAATCCTATCTTTTAATTCTACTGCCTTCCCAGCTAATCCATCAGCATTTGTGTATAACAATCTTAATGAGGCCCCATCCCCTGATCTTCTGTCATTATCTTCTTTATCTCCCCTTTGTCTGGAAGTATTCCGTAACGAAAATTTTTCTTCTCTTCTTCATTTCTTTCATCATTTAACCTTCTTGCCTCTTGCAACAAGTTTTTGATCTTTCCCATCTCTTCCTGTGTTCTGTATCGTCTAATGAACACTTCTTTGCATTCTTGAAGGTCTTTTAGACTTTTTTTTCTCAACAATATTTCCCTACATGTCTCCCCTCTCTCAAAGGTTACTTTTGTTGGTCTCGGCTTTCCTTCCCTCGAATATTTACCTAGTTGGTGTATGTTTACAATATCCTCAGGACCACATACTACTCCAAGCTTTCTTATCAGGTCTACAACCCTAGCTTTATTTTCTTCAAGTCTCCCCTGCCATGTTGGCTCCTGGGATTCACTTATGCCTGAGATTACCACTGTCTTCTCCTTATCAAGTGCCTGTCTGATGAGTGGGTTTGCCCTTTCCATCACAACGTCTTTCATTTTTTCGATTACTGTCTCTTTATAGTCAACTGTTTGTATGTTTTCCAATGCCACCACCTTTACAGCCTCTTTTACTGCCACATTCCCCTTTAGTGCATCAGCAAAGGACGTTTTCATGGCATCATTTTCCATATTCAGCTCCTGGAACTCTTTTCTGAACTGTTCAATGTTTTCCTTAATCTGAACATTCCAAGCAGCAATCTCGTCTCTCTCAGAAGATAGCAGTGAACTAACATCTAATTCCTTTAGGTTGTCATTTAGCTGTTTGTTTTTATCTTCTTGATTAGAAATTCTAGATTCTAGTTGACTCTTTTCCCCTTCCAGCTTCTTTATTCTTTTTTCTAGTTCCTTTCTCTCCTGCCCTTGTGCTTTATTTGCTTCCTCCAAAGATCTTATTTGTTCTCTGAGTGTTTCATTCTCTTTCATTTCTCCATCCATATTCCGAATTTTATCATCAAGGCTTGTAACCATTTCCTCTAACTTCTTGATTCTCTGTTTAAGTCCTCTGATGACTGCCCCTTCTCCCGCCCCATGGGTGGGAGAGGTTTGGGACAGAGATGGCTTCATTTTTATGTTCTCCCTCTCACAGAATATAGAAAGAAGACGAGAAAGAGGAAAAAAAAAAGAAAAAAAAAAGAAAAGAGAAAAACTTCTAATTTACCTTCACACAGAATTTTTATATCTCCATATAAGTGCTATTTAGTGACTCAGTTTGTCTCCTTTCTGGTAACACACATCTTAACTTAAAAACTTGACCATGGTAATTTACGTATAAAAAGAAAAAGAAAAACAAAAGTCAAACCTGAAGGAAAATTCGAATTTGTGTTCGAGGTGGCACCCACCTGTTTCTGTTATATATTCTTCCTAACTGATAAACTGACTTGCTAACCAAGATATGTTATCACGGGATTTAGACTTTACATTTAACTCAATATATATACAAAATAACAAAATAGCAAACGAGAAAGCTAAAAGAAAAGCAAAAAAAAAAAAAATGAAGAAAATAGGACTGCTGTACTACTTGGCAACTTAACTCAGTACTGTTGACGGGTGGGTATTTGGTAATTTTTTTTTCTTTTATTATTCAATTTTTTCGTGTATCAAACTAACTAACTAGTTAATATAAATGGGAAGGATACTGTTTTTAACAATATATAGAACCACAGGATCAGGTAAAACGGCTCAAGAGCTTTCCCCAGTTTACACAAAAAATTAGGTAATGTGGTGTGAGGCTCCACGTCTGGCAACTCTTCTAGATTTCCCTCAAGGCAGAAACTGGACGGCAGCTTCTCTCTCTTCTCACGAAAAAGTTCTCAATTTTTTTCCTTTAATATTGAACAGTCTCGCCTTACAACAAATATTAGTTTTTGTACTCACAATACTCTGCACGATTTCATATTTTTGGAAATTATGGTAAAGTTTTCCACTAAGCACTTTAGTCACTCGAAACTAAAATTTAAGAGGAGCAATTCCGTGTGTCACTGAACGCGCGGTGTGTGTGTGTGTGTGTGTGTGTGTGTGTGTGATTACCTAATTGTGATTACCTAATTGTGTTTACGGGAAAGAGCCCAAAGCTCGTATCTTCCCGTCTCCTCATCGGTTCCATTTTATACTTAGTCATACTTATCATACCTGTCCTTAAAACTATGGATTGAGATAGCTTTAACTACCTCCTCGCTTAGCCAATTCCAATTATCAACTACTCTTACACTGAAAAAGTATTTCCTTACATCCTGCGAAGAAGTTTTCTTACGAAGCTTCAAACTATGACCTCTAGTTCTAGAGCCAGCCATATCAAAATATCGATCCCTATCCACTCTATCATAACCATGAAGGAATTTAAAGACTGTCACGTGTGTGTGTGTGTGTGTGTGTGTGTGTGTGTGTGTGTGGTGTGTGTGTGTGTGATTACCTAATTGTGATTACCTAATTGTGTTTACGGGAAAGAGCCCAAAGCTCGTATCTTCCCGTCTCCTCATCGGTTCCATTTTATACTTAGTCATACTTATCATACCTGTCCTTAAAACTATGGATTGAGATAGCATTAACTACCTCCTCGCTTAGCCAATTCCAATTATCAACTACTCTTACACTGAAAAAGTATTTCCTTACATCCTGCGAAGAAGTTTTCTTACGAAGCTTCAAACTATGACCTCTAGTTCTAGAGCCAGCCATATCAAAATATCGATCCCTATCCACTCTATCATAACCATGAAGGAATTTAAAGACTGTCACCATATCCCCCCTCACTCTTCTAGCTTCGAGTGATGGTAAGTCTAATTCCCTCAGCCTCTCATCATAACTGAGATTGCGTATTTCTGGCACCAGTTTCGTGGCATGTCTTTGAACTTTTTCAAGCTTAGCTATGTGCTTTTTCAAGTGCGGATTCCAAAAGGGGGCTGCATATTCGAGTTTTGGCCTCACATAGGTTACATAAATATTTCTGAACATTTCCTTGTCCATGTGCCTGAAGGCTACCCTTACATTTGATAAGAATGCATATGCTACCCTTACTATGCCATGTATATGTATTTCTGGAGACAAATCTGCCAGTATGTTTACTCCTAGATCTCTCTCATTTTCTGTCTGTGTATGTGTGTGTGTGTGTGTGTGAGTGTGTGTGTGTGTGTGTGTGTGTGCGAGCGTGCGCTCGCGCATGTGTAATACTTCTCCTTACACTTGAAAATCCGTCAGCATGTGTAAGGCGCTACTGACAGCACCACTGAAAGTTTTTGAACAAAATAGGACA
>JAXCGZ010020971.1:47500-52500 GCA_037179515.1 Halocaridina rubra | reverse complement strand
AACGTCTTCTCGGGCAGAGAATTTATTGATGACCGTCTCAGTGTCTATGAAAAAATTGAAAAGTTCCTTGATAGGTGAGTTGTTCTACTGTTGCTACGACTACTTCCTTTTTTGTTACTACTACTACCTCTATTATTAAAACTTCTACTACTACTACTACTACTACTACTACTACTACTACTACTACTACTACTACTACTACTATTATTGCCGCTGCTGCTGCTGCTGCTGTTATTGCTGCTGGTAATGATACTGTTACTACTACTACTATTACTACTGCCTCTATTGTTAGAACTACTACTACTACTACTACTACTACTACTACTACTACTACTACCACCTCTATTGTTAGAACTACTACTACTACTACTACTACTACTACTACTGCTGCTGGTAATGCTAGGGCTACTGCTATAACTACTACTACTTGGTAATGCTTCTGTTACTACTACTGTTGGATACTACTAATACTACTGCTAATTTTATGTAAGCAGAGGGAATCACCTCATCGTCGTAGCTCTTACTATGTTGCCACTACTATTACTGTGCACTGCTTTTGCTGCTACTTCCACTACTACCTCTACTACTATCGGTGCTTTTATAGTATAGCTTTAATTTATTATTATTATTATTACTATTATAATTATTATTATAATTATTATTATTATTATTATTATTATTATTATTATTATTATTATTATGATTATTATTATTATTATTATTATTATTATTATTATTATTATTATTATTATTATTATTATTATTATTATTATTATTATTATTATTATTGATCGTTTGCACGAATATTCTGTCAAAATGATAGATAAACTGCAGCACATACATACATACATACATACATACATACATACATACATACAATCAAGCATTGCATAAGTCACTCAAACGAATAACATATCAATTTGTTACTACATTAACAACGATATTACTTCTCTATCAGTATTATAAATAATAAGAAAACTCTGTATGTTAATATGAATATCAATTTTTTTTTCAATATGGCCATGAAAATCGCTTAATAGCACGTTACATTGACAAGAGCCGCTTCAGTATAATTTATAATATCAAAACCGAATAAGTTCACCATAAAGGTTAATAGTTTTCACAAGAACATGAGAATTGCTTGCTTGTTTGAATCACTTGATTGCTTGTTTCAAAGGATGGGTCTGGACGGACGTGCTTGCTTGCTCCACACCATCTGCGAAGTGGCCGAATTTCCCTTGGATCATGGATTATTCGGGGAAATTGTCAATTTGATTTTATCGTAAGTATAAAGCCATAAGGTGAGAGATCATTGTATTCTTACCCTTTATTATCTTTTGTATTTGTTTTTGGCCACCCCACTGATCTGGGGGGAAACGTGATGCACCAGCAATGACAAGGGGACAAAATTAAAATTATCTTATTACAATAGACACGTTTTGGGCTGGCTGTGATACGGGGAACTATGAAAAGTATTTCTTCCTCTTAGGATATATAGCGGTTTGAGTAATTTAATTCTGTACTTTGTCTTTTATTGTTTATGTATTTGCATTTGCTGTACACCTTTGTATTATGCATTTGGATCTTGTAAAGAAAAGTAACCTCAGGATTTCTCTCTAACCTAACCTAACCTAATCTAATTTAACTCTCTTTACAAGGTAGTTCTAGGGGATATAAATTGTCACAAGATAGTTTGTGGGGTTATTTAAATTGACGTGGAGTTCTCAAGGTTTCGCATCTTTACAAGATCGATTCATTCTTAGCTAATTCCTGGATTAATGATTCCACCACAAGTCTTTTGTTGCGTGTGAGCCCAGAGAATGTATGACTGATTCAGCATCATGGAAAAATTATTCATCACGATCACTGTGTTTATCTGGCCATTTTACGTTAGTTTATGTTAGGTTAGATTAGGTTATATATATATATATATATATATATATATATATATATATATATATATATATATATATATATATATATATATATATACCAGGACGGGCCCAAAAAATAAATCTGCCCTCATCGGGCCAGGGCACGACGAAAACATAGAAACAGATTTAGAGCACGGAACTCTTCCGTGATTACAAACATGTTAATACACTCTCATGCACATACATACACAAACACTAATATTTTCTTGGTAATATGGCATATTGTTTTGCTTTAAATATTGGTGTATAGAATAGACTTTGATAAGAAAATTATATTGAATATAGCTGCACTAGGAATTATTTTTGCGTGCGTGTACGTGTGTGTGGGTGTGTGTTTAAGCCTCGGAAAACTCGTCATAAAATGTCCGATAGTTTTTATTAACATTCTAGACTGCTTATTTATTATTATTATTATTATTATTATTATTATTATTATTATTATTATTATTATTATTATTATTATTATTATTATTATTATTATTATTATTATTATTATTATTATATTGATAATGATAATAATAATAATAATGATAATAATTATTATTATTATTATTATTATTATTATTATTATTATTATTATTATTATTATTATTATTTATTACTATTATTATTATTATTATTATTATTATTATTATTATTATTATTATTATTATTATTATTATTATTATTATTATTATTATTGCTACCATTATAATTACTAAAACTGGACCTCCATAACGACCCCAACACAGAACTGCTACTGCCTATTCCAACTACATAGACGACACCTTCGCTAACGACTACGCTACTGCAGAATACTACGGCAGACACGAAGGGTCGTGCGATGTTATTTATCCAGACTGTCCCATGTCGTTTTCGAATATCTTATCCAACGTTGTACCCTCCTTCGGGTCTTCTCAAGAAGAGGAAGAAGATGTAAGAGGAAGAGGTAACAGTCAAGATGTAAGAATGGAAAGAGACCCGAAGATAATAAAGAAAGACCCGAAAAATTAACCAAACTGACCTTTTACCTTTTTCCAAACTCTTAGCCAGAATCATGCCTTTCTTCGGGTCTTCTCAAGAAGAGGAAGAAGGCTTAAGATGAAGAGAGACAAGAGGAAAGAGGCAAGATGCAAGAATGGAAAGAGAAAGAATGGATAATTTAATTTATGTCTTTTGCATGAATGCCCTTGGTTGATAAGGGAGTCCGTGACGTAAAACCGGAAAAAAAAAGGTATTCTTCGGTCCGTGTTATAAGATTGTTTCTTGTACATATTTATATTTATTTATTTATTTTATTTATAGTAGTGTTTCTCATATTTAATAATTGTAGTCTCTATAATGTCAAGGAATCTGTTTCTAGTGTTATATTATTGTAGAAACTATTATTTGTTTATATACATTAACCATTGGTGTAATAAGGCTATGTCATCTGTACTGAAATAAGAATTTGTATGATTTAAGAAATGTTTTTTTTAATGTCTATGGTGAAAATTGTGTAATAAACAAAAACCCAGTGTAAGTATCTTGTTTTCATTGATATTTTCTGTTTCAATAACAATTAGGTCTGTATAAAAATTATTTCATATGAACATTTTCTATGAACCTAAATTATATATATATATATATATATATATATATATATATATATATATATATATATATATATATATATATATATATATGTGTGTGTGTGTGTGTGTGTGTGTGTGTGTGTGTGTGTGTGTGTGTGTGTGTGTGTGCGTGTGTGTGTGTGTGTGTGTGGTGTGTGTGTGTGTGTGTGTGTGTGTGGGTGGGTGGGTGGGTGGGTGGGTGGGTGGGTGGGTGGGTGGGTGGGTGGGTGTGTTTGTGTGTGTGTATTATGTTGCAAACAGAAGCAATATATATTTGTACTAATAGGAAATGCTGCAGATATCGGTGAATAGAATGAAACTAGTAAAAAACAGTGACCCAAAATGAAAGTAACATAGAGCTACAGGAAGAAAAGGCTAATTAAATATTCTCTTACATTATCGTCCTTCTTTTCATATGTATAATCTTCTTCAATTATTAATATGTATATATATATATATATATATATATATATATATATATATATATATATATATATATATATATATATATATATATATATATATATGCATATATATATATATATTATATATATATATATATATATATATATATATATATATATATATGCATATATATATATATATATATATATATATATATATATATATATATATATATATATATGTTTAATAATAATTTTTTTCTTAATATTAACTTAAAGTAATTGTTATTCCTATTCCGTTAATGCTGATAATCGGACAAGAGTTTGTGCGTACGTACAAGCGCATCTCCTGTGTGTGTGTGTTTGATTGCCTCTTTCATAATGTAAAATCCTTTTAGTTTATTCTAATTTCCGGATCCGGAGAAAAAAAAATCCTCTACTACAATAATTAAACGACAAAGCATTATCCTTTCCGTGTTCTCCTGCGTGTCGTCAAAGTCGACTAAATGGGGTGGAACGAGAGGAGCTAGAAATATCATCGATCTTATTTTTCCGCCGCAAGGAATCAAGGCATCTTAGAACCTTAGTAGTCAGGTTTGTGAAATAAAATAGACAAAAATGGAGGGGAGATTTTTTTTTTTTTTTTGTGGAATAAAAGATAGATGGGTTAACACTTAGTGAAACATGGATGAATGGGTGTGTACTTTGACTTGGCCATCTCTTGCAAGTTAATTACAGACATTGCAAATGGCTAGTTAGAGTATTATTATTACTATTATTATTATTATTATTATTATCATTAGTAGTAGTAGTAGTAGTAGTAGTAGTAGTAGTAGTAGTAGTAGTAGTAGTAGTAGTAGTAGTAGTAGTAGTAGTAGTAGTAGTAGTAGTAGTAGTAGTAGTAGTAGTAGTAGTATTTTTATTATTATTATTATTATTATTATTATTATTATTATTATTATTATTATTATTATTATTATTATTATTATTATTATTATTATTATTATTAAGACGATGTGCACTACAATATTCTTTCGCTTCATTATCAATCTGGTATACTTAAGATCATT
>JAXCGZ010020971.1:7500-32500 GCA_037179515.1 Halocaridina rubra | reverse complement strand
AATGCGAAGCCAGCGCGTTACCACTGTACTAGCCAGCAGGAAAAGAGAGAAGAAAATCAAGAGTTGGGTTATACGATCAGTATCCAAACGTATTTTGATATAAATAGCTCAGTCCCTCTAAGCGATTCCTCGTACTAAAATTACATCGCTGAAACTTGGGAGGGGCACCTGAGGCGACTGTCGTTGTGCTTGAATCGGGAGGTGATGGACCTGCATTCAAGCACTTAATTCCCCAACTTCAGTCCAATTGTGTCCACCCCCAAATGGAGACTAATATTGACACAATAATTAATCAAGTGAGGGCATTTTGTCCTCGTGTTTGGTGAGGTTAAAGGTTATATAATTTTCCATGTTTCATACAAAGTATCTCTCTCTCTCTCTCTCTCTCTCTCTCTCCTCTCTCTCTCTCTCTCTCTCTCTCTCTCTCTCTCTCTCTCTCTCTCTCTCTCTCTCTCTCTCTCTCTCTCTCTCTCACACACACACACACACACACACACACACACACACACACACACACACACACACACACACACACTGAGGGAATTAGACTTACCATCACTCGAAGCTAGAAGAGTGAGGGGGGATATGGTGACAGTCTTTAAATTCCTTCATGGTTATGATAGAGTGGATAGGGATCGATATTTTGATATGGCTGGCTCTAGAACTAGAGGTCATAGTTTGAAGCTTCGTAAGAAAACTTCTTTGCAGGATGTAAGGAAATACTTTTTCAGTGTAAGAGTAGTTGATAATTGGAATTGGCTAAGCGAGGAGGTAGTTAATGCTATCTCAATCCATAGTTTTAAGGACAGGTATGATAAGTATGACTAAGTATAAAATGGAACCGATGAGGAGACGGGAAGATACGAGCTTTGGGCTCTTTCTCGTAAACACAATTAGGTAATCACACACACACACACACACACACACACACACACACACACACACACACACACACACACACCGTATTTTCCCTATCATTTGCATTGCTTAGTATTGAATTTTCACATTTATTCAGGTTTTTTTTTGTCTTGTTTCTTCTCTGATTCATTTTTTTTTATTCTTCTCAGGAACAATTGATTTTTACTCACAGTATTTTACCCAAATATACTGAAATTTTCTCAAGCAAATATATTGACAGAAAAAAAAAATTACGAAATTTTACTACGATTTTAATTGTAGACATAAAACAAACGGATACATTGATGCAATTTTTTATTCAGCTTCCTTAAGCTTACGTCAAAACTCTCACGATCTGAGGAGAAACACGAACGGTTTTGGCGATAAGTGAAAAAATATAGACTAGAGGTTCTCAAATCTGTGGTCCGCGGACACCTGGGGATTCGTGAGCAAAATTAAGAATATCAATGGGCTGTTGTGTAAAATATATAAATACTAATGATAATAGAGATTACCTTTCTGAAATTTAAATCATTTTCCAATATATACGGGAGCATGGTTATATTTAAAATTATATTAAATAATATTTTTTATTATTCGTAATATAGCTAGAAATCTTAATAAATACCCGCCATATTGCGTGTTACACGCTGGCGGACGTAAGAATATACAAAAAAGAAGAGCCTACGCTTCGGGCGGCACTGCGGTAGAGCGATACCAGTCCTTTTGGGGTAAAGATGTAGTCCCCCTTCGTCCATGGGGTGTGTCAGCCCCACTTCTGCAGTGTAATAAACTAAAAACCTTCGTGCTGCTTTTCCGTCACCCTCTGTCACTTGATATTAATATATCTGTCTTTAGATAAAGCAGGAGGCTGTTACGCTGAGTGAATGCCTCTCTCCAAACTCACAATGTGGCAGATCTCGAAGCCACAAGTGTGTTAATCAAAATACATTGGGGTTTTTATACTTTTTCATCTTTAAGCCAATTTCTTATGTATTAATGATTACTTATTGTTCACATTATATATATATATATATATATATATATATATATATATATATATATATATATATATATATATATATATATATATATATATATATATATATATATATATATATATATATATATATATATATATATATATATATACTTCAGTGGCTTTTAGTTTTGTAATATATTGTTTTTGCTTCTTATACTGAGTTTTTGAGACTTCTTTAACATTATAAATAAATTAAGGGATTCTTCCATTTGCCTCCGACAACGTGACATAATTGCACAGATTTTCAATGGTTGTTTGCTTTGACTCGCCCACCCTTTTATAAGGAGGTCTGCGGAATTTATACAAATGCATGTAAGAAACATGACTAATATTTAATGTTAGCACATTATCTCTTAAAAACAATATATTAGAAATTTATAACATTTTTTTCCTGCTTCCTTTACCTTTCCTTTCGAACTAATTCTTAATCCTTAGACGTTAAAATATATATATATATATATATATATATATATATATATATATATATATATATATATATATATATATATATATATATATATATAAATAAATAAAATATAAGTCACGTTTCGTGCTTAAAAAGTTACTGTGTCCAATTAAAGTTTATAATAATGTCAAAATTATTGTAAATGTTTATTTTTTCTCTCACAACAAGTGAAATTAAAATAATAACAAGTTTGAAACAATATCTAAAACAACTACAAAGCAATATTTTTAATTTATTTACTTGTTTTTTAAAGTGGGGGGGTGAACTATATAGATTAATTACTCAAGACTAACCTAACAGTTCAGATAAGTTCACGAGATTTTTATCTCCAAGTTTTTATTAACTTTGGATAAACTAATCTAACTCACTTTTATAAACCTAACCTAACATTTCAGATAATTTAATGAGATTTTTATTGATTCGTTATACAGCTGGGGATGAACTATCCTAACCAAACTAACTAAAACTAAGCTGATATTAAAACAAAAATGACAGTTTTTTCTAACTAGAGGTGTGAAAGTAAACATGTACCAGAAGCTTAGGCGCCAACCTGTCTGTGCCAACCCCTATTCGAATGATTATTAATAGTGACAACACTTGGCAAACAACTCTAAAGGGGGGTTTACACGGTCAAACGGTTCGTCAAACGCGGTTCGACAGACAAGTGTTTGAAATGATGTTCGAACGTGTGAACGGGGTATTTGGTTGTCGAACACGTTCCGTGTTCGACAACCAAATACCCTGTTCACACGTTCGAACATCACTTCAAACACTTGTCTGACGAACTGCGTTCGACGAACCGTTTGACCGTGTAAACCCCCCTTAACATTATGGTTTTCAAAAAATAATTTGCTTCTTCTCAGAGAACGTCTAATGAAAATTTATTTTGAAGGTACAGTAATGCATAGTAGTTCTACAATACCCCTTTTTCCCAAGACTTATACACACTGTTGTTGTTTTAGATTCTCCACCCACGGATGGGTGGAACGGGTCATAGAGGACCCAGAGTTCTTATACACACTGGGTGTAGATGCGTTGAAATATGAATAATAATAATGTAAAACTGAATTATTGTTTGCAAATATTATTACTTTGTTGTAAATTTTATTCGTTCATTGTTTTATAAGAAAGTAGCAAGAATAAATTACAATAATTATATACAATAACATAATAAATATATAATAATAAATTACTTTATTGAGACAATTGATACATGACAAGGCTTGTTAAGTATTCATACCAGCCCTAAAAATAGAATCTGAATTCCAGATCAAAACTTAGCACGAGGGTCTGCCCCTCTCTTTTCTCTCTCTTACTTTATTTAATTTTCGTGCTATTCCCTCCAATTCCCTAATATCCTTAATCCCCTCCCTTTTTCCCCCTCTTATCCTATCCCATTCTAAAAAAAAAAAAATTCTATTCATACCATTAACTATTATAGGCATTTTCCTGTTTTCGAAATTTTTTTTAATAGAGTTTTAATGTAGCACATTTTTTCTTGCATATATATATATATATATATATATATATATATATATATATATATATATATATATATATATATATATATATATACTAAACTAACCTAACCTAGTCTAATCCATTATTAAAAACAAATTCACTGTCGATAACAGGAAAGACCCGTATTATATTTCTAAAATTTGAAATGACAGGATAGGGGTTGGTGAAATCTTTGCTTATACTGTGCGAGTCAGTGGCAGGGCGAGTAATATGAAGAGGTCACTTCTTTAAAACTTCAGTGAAGAGTTACTTTGTGGATCAAACAGGTCAATTTATATTCAGTTGATGTGGACTGAAAAGTAGTGCATAGTGCACCCTGGAATTTTAATAAAAATAAGATCTGGCCATTTCTGACAGCACCCTTAATTTCAATCCTGTTTCGTGATTGAGAGGAAGGGCAGTGGTAAAGGAAACTTCCCCCTAGGGAAAAAAAAAAGTATGTTACGCTAGACACATAGAATATACAGTCTAGAATACAGAATACAAAATACAAGATATGATATACATGATTCGTGGGTGATCCATGTGGATTATATAATAATAATAATAATAATATATGAATGATTGGCGGCAGGGTAGGAGTTTCCTTATGATTACGCACATGCGAACGTAAACCATGCATCTGTGCATGGTAGTGAATAACTTTTGAGTCAGCATGTGTTGGAGATGTCCGTAGTCACCGTGGTTCAGTCGGTAGCGTCCGCGACTTTGAGGCGTCAGGTTGAGGGTTCGCTCCCCGTCACGGTCTGAGGTTAGCAAGAGCATGCACTCAAGTTAGCGATTACATCTGCCAAAACAAGTCCTTCACAAGAAGGCAACCGTCCTAGCCCTTGGTAGAAAAGGGAGTCCGTGACGTAAAACCGGAACATGTGTTGGACATGTCCACGAGGAGGCAGTGGTTTGTGAGGAAATCTTCCCCAGCAGCAGCATCGCTTACCTCCGTAAAGAGAAAGTGGAGTGTTAGGGGTTGGAAAGGTCAGTGTCATTGCCTGAGCAAGAGTTATCTTTACTTGTGAGGCTCTCCAGATTAATTTTTGGTTTTCCCTAGAGTGAGCTGTAGAGGGGGGGCCATAACGTTGGCGATTCCCAGTAGGAATCGTGGGTAATAGTTGACCATCCCAGTGAACTCCTGTACTTGCTTGATGGACTTTGCTTCGAGGAATGAAGACACTGCCAAGACCTTTAAGTTAAGGGGGCACATGTCTCTATGTATCTAGTAAGAAGTCAGTCTTGCAGACGAGGGCGTCTTTCTCCATCTCATTGTCATATGGAAAGGTGGCTCTATCTGGTATCAAAAGGCGCAGGAGACAGCCTGCTGAGCTGGAAAACGCTGCCGGGACCTTTGATTTGGGGGGGAGGGGGCACATACCTTGGTTGGCCGTCAGATCCGGCAGGAGGCCATCTACAATCCTAGTAGGGTGTCAGCCTTGTAGACAAGGGTGTCCGTTTCCATCTTGTTAGCGTCTGGAAGGACGGCTCTAATTGGTGTCAGGAGCTGCTGGAACCAATCTGAAGGGCACGGAGACCTTCACGGATTTGCAGAGCATTCTCTTGGCGTGAGGTGGAGCAATGATGGAGTCAGTCCGGAGAGTCTACTCTGTATGAGTCAGTATCAAGGCAAGTAATACGAAGAAGTCACATCTTGAAAACTTCTGTGAAAACTTACTTATTGATCAAAAAGGTCAGTTTATATTCAGTTGACGTGGACAGAAAACTAGTGCGTAGTTCACCCTGACGAGTTTTTATAAAGATAAGATCAGGACATTCTTGACTGTGATTTAAATTTCAATCCTGTTTAGTGATCGAGAGGAAGGATGATGGTACAGTACATTTGAGCCCCATTTACATAACGTTATATTCATGTGAGACTTTTAAGTATATAAGGTAAAATAAGGATGACGATTGTAGGATTCAAAATCTCATTTATTTGCTTATACATTATAATCCTCTCCACACACACCATAAACAATTATTTTAGGATTTTAAGTACCTAAAATATAACAGGGACGAGATACTTGAATTCAGAATCTAAATTCCAGATCAAAACTTAGCACGAGGGTCTGCCCCTCTCTTTATTATCTCTTACTTTATTTAATTTTCGTGCTTTTCCCTCCAATTCCCTTATATCCTAAATCCCCTCCCCTTTTCCCCTCCCATCCCATCCCATCCTAAAAAAAAAAAAAGTAGTATAAAGCATCCTTGCTCGCATAAACGTACAGAATCCTTACCACTCTATCCTGTTATTGTTCGACTATATTGTACATAATAAAACATGTGAAATCATTAAACAAACGCAATGGAGTCTGTCCATATATTTTTCATTTTGCCTTTTGTTTGTATACCCTCCATGTTATCACGTAATTGTTTGACTACTTTATGAATTGGAAAAAAAATAATATTCTTTAAAATCATTAAACCCTATCATTTTAAACCAAGTGACTGTTAGTCTGTTCTATAAGAAGGAAACTGTTATTTGAAGTAAATAAACAAATAAACTCATATGACAATGTATATCTATTTCCCTTATGCAGGTCTTTTCTTTGTCTTTGTAGCACGAAAAGTTTATACTTAGATACAGGTATAAGCGAATATTTTCAAGAGCTATATGGACAATAAGGTTTACAACTGAGTTTTATGTCGCTAAAATATGTTTAAGTTTATTCTTTTATTATTTATTGTTGCTTTTTGCATGGCTTGGAAGCATAGTTCGTAAACCTTAAGAAAGACACAAACACACACACACAAACACACACAGGGGAGACTTGAAGAAAATAAAGCTAGGGTTGTAGACCTGATAAGAAAGCTTGGAGTAGTATGTGGTCCTGAGGATATTGTAAACATACACCAACTAGGTAAATATTCGAGGGAAGGAAAGCCAAGACCAACAAAAGTAACCTTTGAGAGAGGGGAAACATGTAGGGAAATATTGTTGAGAAAAAAAAGTCTAAAAGACCTTCAAGAATTCAAAGAAGTGTTCATTAGACGATACAGAACACAGGAAGAGATGGGAAAGATCAAAAACTTGTTGCAAGAGGCAAGAAGGTTAAATGATGAAAGAAATGAAGAAGAGAAGAAAAATTTTCATTTCAGAGTTCTTCCAGACAAAGGGGAGATAAAGAAGATAATGACAGAAGATCAGGGGATGGGGCCTCATTAAGATTGTTATACACAAATGCTGATGGATTAGCTGGTAAGGCAGTAGAATTAAAAGATAGGATTCACAACAGTAAGGCAGATATAGTAGCAATTACAGAGACTAAGTTGAGTGAGGACATAAACAGTGTCACAGTTTTTCCTAAGGGCTTCAGAATACTAAGGGTTGAAAGATCTGAGAGGACTGGTGGAGGGATAGCACTGCTCATAAGTGAAAGGATTCAAGTTGAAGAAATAAACTTGGCTATAGAAAGTGAGTTCAAGGAATTTCTTGTTGCTCGCATAAATACTGGGTCAGAGAGCATTATAATAACTGTTGCATACAACCCACCAAGGAACCAAAATAGGCTTGAAGTTTATGAGGAAAGTCATATAGGTACTATTGAAGTCATAAACTCAGTTGTTAACATGGCACGGGAAAAAAATCTAGGACTTTGATTATGGGAGACTTTAATCATAAAGATATAGATTGGATAAATCTTGACCCACACAGTGGTGAGGACTCATTCGGGGCAAGATTCCTAGATTGCGTACAAGGGAATTTCCTACACCAACATGTAATGGAACCAACAAGGGCCAGGGGTGGGGATGAGCCATCACTACTTGATCTAGTGTTCACAGATAATGTGTTGGATATTGAAAAAATTGAGTATGAACCACCAATTGGAAAGAGTGACCACTGTGTGTTGATGGAGTATATCATTGAAGATATTCTTCCTGAGAGTAGAGGCTCTGAGGACATGAGGAGGAACTATCCGAAAGGAGATTACATCAAAATGAATGAGCTTTTTGCAGTTCTTGACTGGAGAACCTTATTTTACAACAAATCTGTACAAGAAATGTATGACATCTTTTGTGAGAAATATGGGAAGATAGTAGATTGCTGCATACCTGTCACCAAAGTAGGTGTAATTCATGCCAGAGAGAAATGGTTCGATAATGGGTGTAAAAGAGCTAAGGAGTGGAGAGACAAATGCTGGAAAAGGTATAGGAGGAGAAAAAACATAAATGCCTGGCAAACCTACAAAAGAGCAAGGAATGACTACCTAAGTAAAAGGAGAGAGGCAGAGAGAGACTATGAGAGGGACATCACCAGGAAGGCTAAAGAAAATCCCAAGCTTTTCCACAGCTTTATCAGAGGAAAACTGAAGGTAAAAGAACAGGTTTTAAGGCTAAAGAGAGAAGATGGAAGCATCACTGAGATGGATGAAGAGATCTGCAAAGAATTGAACAAGGAGTTTCAGTCAGTATTTACAGTAGAAAATACCCCACCCCCTCAGATTGCAGTGATAGAAGCTCAAGGGCCGGTATTAGAGAACTTCAACCTTACAGCCACAGAGGTATGCAAAGCGCTGATGGATTTAGATGTTCATAAAGCTACAGGTCCTGATGACTTATCCCCTCATGTGCTTAAAAAATGCGCAAACACAATATCAGTGGCACTAAGTATCATATTTAAGGAGTCACTGGAGTCGGGGGAGATTCCAAGATGCTGGAAACAAGCAAATGTGATACCTATCTTCAAAAAGGGAAGGAGGGATACGGCTCTGAACTATAGACCAGTTTCCTTGACCAGCATAGTTTGCAAAGTTATGGAGAAACTACTAAGGAAACATATCTCTCTTCACTTGGAATCCTTCAACTTTTTGTCAGTGAGACAACATGGCTTCAGAGAAGGTAGATCAACAGTAACAAACTTATTAGAATTTTATGATGAGGTAAGCCAAATCTTACAGGAAAGAGAGGGCTGGGCAGATTGCATATTCCTAGACTTCCAGAAAGCGTTTGACACTGTTCCACATGGGAGACTTATTAGGAAGCTGCAATCAATGGCTAGAATAGGTGGAAATGTTTTGGAATGGATAAAAACTTACTTAGAAGGAAGGGAACAGAGGGTTAGGGTAAGACACTCAGTGTCTGAATGGAGAAGAGTTAGTAGTGGAGTTCCACAGGGTTCAGTTTTAGGGCCACTTTTGTTCCTTGTATATGTAAATGACCTACCAGAGTCTGTAAATTCATTCATGAATATGTTTGCAGATGATGCAAAGATTGTGAAGAAAGAAAAAAACGAGAACAATGGTAGAGAACTTCAGGAGGATCTAAATAATCTGCATGAGTGGTCAGAAAAGTGGCTAATGAAATTCAATACTTCAAAATGTAAGGTAATGAGAATGGGTACAAGTGCAAGAAGGCCCAAGCTTGACTACTCGGTGGCTGGAGTACAACTTCAAGAGACAGAAAATGAGAGAGATCTAGGAGTAAACATACTGGCAGATTTGTCTCCAGAAATACATATAAATGGCATAGTAAGGGCAGCATATGCATTCTTATCAAATGTAAGGGTAGCCTTCACGCACATGGACAAGGAAATGTTCAGAAATATTTATGTAACCTATGTGAGGCCAAAACTCGAATATGCAGCCCCCTTTTGGAATCTGCACTTGAAAAAGCACATAGCTAAGCTTGAAAAAGTTCAAAGACATGCCACGAAACTGGTGCCAGAAATACGCAATCTCAGTTATGATGAGAGGCTGAGGGAATTAGACTTACCATCACTCGAAGCTAGAAGAGTGAGGGGGGATATGGTGACAGTCTTTAAATTCCTTCATGGTTATGATAGAGTGGATAGGGATCGATATTTTGATATGGCTGGCTCTAGAACTAGAGGTCATAGTTTGAAGCTTCGTAAGAAAACTTGTTTGCAGGATGTAAGGAAATACTTTTTCAGTGTAAGAGTAGTTGATAATTGGAATTGGCTAAGCGAGGAGGTAGTTAATGCTATCTCAATCCATAGTTTTAAGGACAGGTATGATGAGTATCACTAAGTCTAAAATGGAACCGATCAGGAGACGGGAAGATACGAGCTTTGGGCTCTTTTCCGTAAACACAATTAGGTAATCACAATTAGGTAATCACACACACACACACGCACACATGCCCCCTTTTGATATCCACACTTGAAAACTCACATAAGTAAGCTGGAAAAAGTTCCAAGACATGCCACGAAACTGGTGACAGAAATATGCAATGTCATTAGGAGAGGCTGAGAGAATTAAACTTACCATCACTCGAAGCTAGAAGAATGAGGGGAATGAGGTGATGGTTTTTATATTCTTTCATTTTTATGACAGTGTGGATAGAGATCGATATTTTAATATGGCTGGCTCTAGAACTAGAGGTTATAGTTTGAAGCTTCGTAAGAAAACTTCCTTGCAGGTTGTAAGAGTAGTTAATGATTGAAATTCGCTAAGCGATGAGATAGTTAATGCTATCTCAATCCATTATTATAAGGAGAAGTATAAGAAGCATCACTGAGTATAAAAATGGAACCGACTAAGAGACGGGGAGTTACGAGCACAGGTTTTTTTTTTTTTTTTTGTAACGAGCACAATTGGTATTAACAATTTTATAATTACACACAGAGTGAATAAAAATGAAACTGACCAGGAAACTGTGAGTTACAAGCATATGGTTTTCTCCCGTGAGCACAATTAGGCTAAAAAACACACAAGTATATATTAATCATTTTATATATATATATATATATATATATATATATATATATATATATATATATATATATATATATATATATATATATATGTGTGTGTGTGTGTGTGTGTGTGTGTGTGTGTGTGTGTGTGTGTGTGTGTGTGTGTGTGTGTGTGTGTGTGTGTGTGTGTGTGTGTGTGTGTATGTGTGTGTGTGTGTTTGTGTGTGTGTTTGTTTGTTTTTTTAAAGAATGAAAGTATTTTAATCAGGAAATTCTAAAGTATGTAGAGGTAGATTGAGAAATGAGACTGACGAGTGGAAGTAATAGGAAGGGTAGTGAATGGTGAAAAGAAGAGGTGAGTGCAGTAGTTACTGAAAAGCAAGCATCTGAAGTATGGTTCTAGAGAGGTAATGTAGGAACATATGAAAGTTATAATGCAAAGAGGATGTTAGAGAAACGCATGGAGGCAAAGAGGAAAGTGAATGTAACGTGAGGTGTATGAGAATTTTTAAACAAATAACCAAAGTTTTGGAAGAAAGTGAAAAGAGTGTGGATGATGAGTCTGGTAGAAAGGAGAGGGTAAAAGGATCAGAAGGGTAATTGCTAACAGTCGAAATATAGGTGAGAGAGATGGGCTGAGTATTTCAAGGAACTTCTAAATGAGGAAGCTCATGAGAGGGAGAGATTGTGGCTGTGGGAAATGAATGTAGAATTCCAATGTTTGGTGAGGAGAACGATAGGAAAATAACTAAAGAAGAGGTATAAATGGCATTAAGAGTAATGAAAGCAGGAAAAAACCAGAGATACATGGATGAAATGTAGAATGCTTGTCAAAAGGTGGGGAGACATTAGTAGATGTATGGTTAGGTTATGAATGTATGAATACTTCAGGAGAGGGAGTGTCCCAGTTGATTGGAGGAATGCATGTGTAGTTCCACTTTATAAAAGGAAGGGAGATATGCATAAGTATAGTAATTTTAGAGGAATTAGTTTATTGAGAGTAGTTGGTAAGGTATATGGAAGAGGGTTTATTGAGAAAATTAAGAAAGATACTTAGAGATTGATAAAGTAAAAGCAATGATAGTTCAGAAGAGGAAGAGGATGTGTGGATCTGGTGTTTGTGGTAAAATAGGTGTGTGAAAAGTTCTTATAGAAGGAGAGGGACACTTTTTTAGCCTTTATAGACTTGGAAATAGTGTATGACAGGGTTCATAGAGGTATTGTGGCGTGTATTGCGATGGTATGGAATAAGAAGTAAATTGTTGAATACAGTAAAGCCTTTTTGCAGGAATAGTAGAGCATGTGTAAGAGTCGGGAGTGGTTCTGGTGATTGCTTTTAGGTGAATGTAGGGTTATGTCAGTGTTGTGTAATGTTGCCATTGTTGCCTAATGTGCATATGGATGGAGTGGTAGGGGAAGTAAATGAAAAATGTTAAACAGAGGCTTGGAATTAGTGGGTGATTATGGAAGCTTGTGGAATTTGATTCAACTGCTATTCACAAATGACACAACACTGGTTGCTGATGCTGAGGATAAATTGAATTATTTGGTAACTGGGTATGTTAGGGTGTGTGAAAGCAGGAAGTTGTTGTGGAATATTGGTAAAAATATATTCATGAGATGCATGAGGAGTGTTAATGTTGAGAGATTTAATGAAAGAGTGCATGCGGAGCTGCTGGAAGAAGTTAAAAGTTTTAAGTATCTTGGGTCGCATGTGGCAAGGAATTGACGAGTGGATACAGAGGTATGTCATAGTGAAGGAAGTGAGTAAATGCCTAGGTGGCTTGAAAAGTGTGATGAGAAATAATTATCTAGGAATGTATGCAAAGAGAAGGGCATATGAAAGTGTGATTGTGCCGACAACATTATGTGTAGCAGAGACAAGGAATGCAAGAAAGGATGAAAAGAATAAGTTGAATGTAATGGAGATGAGGTATTTGAAAAGTATAATTGTTGTATCTAGAATAGATAGAGTGAGAAATGATGAGGTGAGGCAAAAACCTGGTGTTGAAAGTAAGCTGTCGGCTATATTAGATCAGAGAGTTTTGAGTTGGTTTGAACACATGGAGTGTGGAGTGCAAAAGTGGTTGGAGTAAGGCCAAAAGGAAGACCTAAAATGAGATGGATGGACGGCGTGTAAAGAGCATTGGATGCAAGTGGTATGTCAGTGGAGCAGTGAAGAGAGCATACAAGAGATAGGAATGAGTGGGGGAAGAATGTGTGTAGGTGATGCAGCCCAAAGGGATTCCTCACTCCTGCTAGTACAGCGAGCTGCAATGGACGGTTGTGGCGGGGGGTTGCCATGTGATGAAGCAGTGAAAGTAAACATAATGTGGTTCTCGGGTCTCACGGCAAAACATCCTTGCGTGCCTTCCCTGTAGATAACTCAAACAGGATGGTGGGAGGGATGAAGCAACCCTTTATCCCCAAGGATTTATGAAGAGTAATTGAGGTATGTCTTGTATAGTAGTGAATGCGTGTTCTTTTGGTAAGGCCAACCCCCCTTAAAAGGGGAATGGGGCCACTGTATATAGAAAGAGATAGATATATATTAATCATTGTATATGTTTCACTTATATTCCTTTCCTCTTCACTTGTTTATTAGTTATTTTATCTACTGTTTGATTCCTTATTGCATCACTAAACAAAGCCACTTCACATTCCATACAAAGAAAAAACCTACATATATAGTTCACCTATACATTTACTTTTTATATACATAATTAAAAATATGAATTGTCATAACAATAATAACAATAATAATAATAATAATAATAATAATAATAATAATAATAATAATAATAATAATAATAATGATAATAATAATAATAATAATAATAATAATAATAATAATAGTAATAATAATAATAATAATAATAATAATAATAGTAATACTAATAATAGGAATCATGGTTTTCCTATACCTCTATGCCAGACTCTGCCAGGTATCGCCTCACCAAAATAATGTATAGCTCCTCCCGTTGCATTGGCTGTTGATCTTGTCACAGGGCAGTAAACAGCTGCTAATAAATCATAGAGTGACTTGTTTCCTATGACAATGGAAGAGAGAGCTGTTATCCCTCCCCAGGTGTGTAGAACGTAGCTGCTGGAGATGTTCTAAGGGAGAGACAAGAGGCTATTAGAGGTCTTAGTGTAGATATAACAGGTTAAACAATTTTCCCTCCTAGCTCCCTCTTATTAGTGTTGGTGGAGATGTTCTTTGGTGAGTGAAAAGTGTTTACAATAGTTTTCAGTTGTGGACACCCATTTGTGGAACAATTCCTTAATTTTTTTAGAGCTGTTGAGACTGTTGTTTGTGAGAGACGAAAATACTACAGTTTCCTCGTACTTTTAAGATCTTATGGATATGTCCTGAGTGAGAGACAAAAGTTGTATGCAGTTTTTATATATGAAAATGCACTGGTGAAGCAATTCCCCTACCACCTTTTTAGAAAGAGAGAGAGAGAGAGAGAGAGAGAGAGAGAGAGAGAGAGGAGAGAGAGAGAGAGAGAGAGAGAGAGAGAGAGAGAGAGAGAGAGAGAGAGAGAGAGAGAGAGAGAGAGAGAGAGAGAGAGAGAGAGAGAGAGAGAGAGTTCAGAGGTGGAGGTGAAAGAATATACATTTCCATTAGTGAAACATCCTCGCTTCCTCCTTTTCTAAGACCTGGTGATGTTCTTAGGGAAAGCTGAAAGACTAGTTAAGGTTTTGAATTAAACAAATCTCCTTTCAGCTTCCATTTTTTTAAGAGCTAATTTAAATATTGCGAAGCAGAGACGACAGTCTAGTACAGATTTTTGAAGAGATGAGGAAACGGTTGACAGGAATGTATATAGATAATTTAGGTAGTGTTTAGGTAGGTAGGGAGGCAAGTAGGTAAGTTATTATTTTGGTAGGTAGGTATGTACCAAGATAGATAGGTAGGTAGATAGATAAGTAAGTTGGAAGGTATGTAGATGGATAAAAAGATAGATAGATAGATACGAGGGGGTGCTAAAAAGTTACTGCCTTTTGGTAAAAGAAAATACAGGAGTATCAGTTAGGCTTAATAATGATATTAGTAATCATCTTCCCATCTCAGATTCACACACTTATTGCAGTGGTCCTTCAGTTTTTCTAAGCCCTGTAAAAAGAACTCGGAACATTGGGCCTTCAACCAGGTCTCTGTAGCAGCAATCATTTTCGAACCGGAATAAAATTTCGTTCTCTTGAGATGTTCCTTCAGTTGTGGAAAGAGGTCATAGTCTGAGGGGGGTAAGTCTGGAGAGTAAGGCGGGTGGTCTACCAATTCGAAGCAAAAGCCGCATAATTTCCATAGAGTTTCATGTGCTGTGTGATTACCTAATTGTGATTACCTAATTGTGTTTACGGGAAAGAGCCCAAAGCTCGTATCTTCCCGTCTCCTGATCGGTTCCATTTTTAGACTTAGTGATACTTATCATACCTGTCCTTAAAACTATGGATTGAGGTAGCATTAACTACCTCCTCGCTTAGCGAATTCTAATTATCAACTACTCTTACACTGAAAAAGTATTTCCTTACATCCTGCAAACAAGTTTTCTTCCGAAGCTTCAAACTATGACCTCTAGTTCTAGAGCCAGCCATATCGAAATATCGATCCCTATCCACTCTATCATAACCATGAAGGAATTTAAAGACTGTCACCATATCCCCCCTTACTCTTCTAGCTTCGAGTGATGGCAAGTCTAATTCCCTCAGCCTCTCATCATAACCGAGATTGCGTATTTCTGGCACCAGTTTTGTGGCATGTCTTTGAACTTTTTCAAGCTTAGCTATGTGCTTTTTCAAGTGCGGATTCCAAAAGGGGGCTGCATATTCGAGTTTTGGCCTCACATAGGTTACATAAATATTTCTGAACATTTCCTTGTCCATGTGCCTGAAGGCTACCCTTACATTTGATAAGAATGCATATGCTGCCCTTACTACGCCATTTATATGTATTTCTGGAGACAAATCTGCCAATATGTTTACTCCTAGATCTCTCTCATTTTCTGTCTCTTGAAGTTGTACTCCAGCCACCGAGTAGTCAAGCTTGGGCCTTCTTGCACTTGTACCCATTCTCATTACCTTACATTTTGAGGTATTGAATTTCATTAGCCACTTTTCTGACCACTCATGCAGATTATTTAGATCCTCCTGAAGTTCTCTACCATTGTTCTCGTTTTTTACTTTCTTCACAATCTTTGCATCATCTGCAAACATATTCATGAATGAATTTACAGACTCTGGTAGGTCATTTACATATACAAGGAACAAAAGTGGCCCTAAAACTGAACCCTGTGGAACTCCACTACTAACTCTTCTCCATTCAGACACTGAGTGTCTTACTCTAACCCTCTGTTCCCTTCCTTCTAAGTAAGTTTTTATCCATTCCAAGACATTTCCACCTATTCTAGCCATTGATTGCAGCTTCCTAATAAGTCTCCCATGTGGAACAGTGTCAAACGCTTTCTGGAAGTCTAGGAATATGCAATCTGCCCAGCCCTCTCTTTCCTGTAAGATTTGGCGTGCTGGTGCATTGTCCTGCAAAAACAGGACACCATGGCTCAGCTTTCTATAGCATTTCTGCTTCAAAGCTTCACGCACTTTATCTAACAGAGACATGTAGTATGCTGTGTTGCAACCCCTTGGCAGGTAATTTATGAGGATTGCTCCATCTTTGTCCCAAAACACTGAAACCAGAATATTTCCAGCTGACTTCTGGGTCCTAAGCTTCTTGGGACGAAGTGAACCGCTGTGCTGCCTCTCTGTTGATTGCTGCTTAGTCTGGGGATCATAGTGATGAAGCCAAATATTATCCATGGTGACTAAACGACCCATAAAATCAGCCTTCCCAGTTGCAAACAGGTCCAAAATCGATTTTGATGTCGTCACTCTGCTGTATTCAGGCATTACATTACCTATTTTGCTGAAAGTTTCCTCATTGCCAGAATGTTGTGGATAATGTGGCAGACTCTGTTCTTTTTAGGTTCTCCATCCACGGATGGGTGGAACGGGTCATGGAGGACCCATAGGGCGGTCGCCAGCCGGCACAGGCCCCAACCCCCCACTGTCGGCTTTGTCCTCTCTAGTTTTTGAAGTTGGCCGTCCTGACTGGGGTCTATCTATGTCCTCGAAATTACCAGTCCGAAACCTTGACACAAAGATTATCACTGTGGAGTATGATGGGCAGTCATCCTTCAAAATTTACTTCATCTTGCCATGATTTTGGCCTCTCCTTTGCCTTCCAAGAAGAGGAGCTTCATGACCGCCCATGCTTCATTTTTACCAATATCCACTGTAGGAGCTGCCATTATGCTTTAAATCTGCAAAGAATAGAGAGATGTACACAATCATGCTTTTATTTGCATATCTTCTCCTAAATAGTTGTCCTACCTCCCTTGTGAAGGTAACAGCTCTACCCTTTCATAATACCCATTAAGCCAGGAACTTTTCAGCACCCCCTCGTAGACAGACAGATAGACAGACAGACAGACAGATAGGTAGATAGATGGATAGACAGCCAGCCTTCTGAGAAAGAACAATTTGCATTGTCCTAAGACAATAAACATAAAGAGAATCGTAAAATGACAGTATCTTTTCTGTGACCACATACCTTTACATCTTACAATAAATTACAAGAATCTCTTCTGAATAAAAGAATAATTTTTTATCTAAGAATAAATAAAGAAACTTTAGCACACGTACTTCTGCATAGGCAGGTCCTTTTGCAAGTTGTAATATTTTATGCCACTTAGAATAGAAAATAAGAGAAATTTAAAATCACTTACTTTGCTATAAGTAGACTGTTCAGCCTGAATAAAATTACTTCACTTAGAATAGAAAATTAAAAGAAAACTGATTGCACGTACTTTGATATGGGCAGGACCATTTGTAGGCTGATTTATACTACTCTCCTTAGTTTAAATAGTTAATAGAAAGTTGAATTCACATACTTTTATATAGGCAGGTCCATCTGCAGGCTGGAATGTGTTACTCTACCAAGAATAAGAAATAAAAGAGAAGTTGAATGTGCGTACTTTTATATAGGCAGGTCCCATTGCATCCTGGAATATATCGGTCCAATTGGTGTAATGGATAGGGTAAAAGGCGTCAGGGGAATACAATTGCAAATCTGGACATTTTTCAAGTGTTGTTGTTTTGGAATCCATTCCCGGTTGATAATGACATTTCTCTTTTAATATGTTTGTTAATATAACCATGCCGTTTACTCCTCGTGTTTCTCCCTGTTTTAAAAATAAAAACATTTTCTTTATTTCTTTATTTATCTATATATTGAATTATATGTATGTTATAGGTAGTTATTTGTTTGTTGTATTTAGCTATATATTAGTTTATTTAGTGTATGTGGTTATTTGTGCATTCAATATGTATTTAATTATTTATTATTTGCTTTGGATTTATTTACATATTTACTGATTTAGTTATCTATCATCTATTTGTTTATTTATTATATATTTATACATATTTTTATTTATGTAGTATTTACTTCTTTATGTATTATTTATTTGCATGCTACTCAGTTATTTAGTGCTTCATATATGTTTATTGTAGTAGGTTGGCCCATGGCACCAGACGGCCGTTGTAATACTACAACCGAAGGTGTTTCGGATTTAACTAGGACTGGCCAAAGCAGCTCCATGTTAAGTCTGCCTTCAGTCGCGATTCTTTCCCTATGCCTACGTCTATGCTGAATATTCTGGCTTATCCGTTACACATCTCTTAATCGTACTATTCCATTACATTTAACAAGTCACAACACTCCCCATCTCCCTTTTTGCTTTTTCTTTTCTCATCTCCTCTATAACAATGGAAGGTTCACATCTTATGGCCTCCTATACCCGGCATAGAGGGGTGCTAAGAATCTCTGGGGATTATATTGACTCTACTATTTGCGCAAGGTAGGCACACTTGGTGGCAGTAATGGTTCTGATCTTAATCCTGCACATCCTGACAGATCTGCTTCATTCACTCTTCATTTTTCTAACATCCGTTGTCTGAAATCCAATCTTTCGTCTATGGAACAACACTTGGGTACATCCATCCCTAACATGCTCCTTTCTGAAACCTAGCTGTCTAACCGTTCATCCCCTGACCCATTTCAAATCCCTTACTCTATCCTGTATTTTCATTTCTGTCCCAAAGGTGGGATCAGTGCCTACTGTACTACAATCACTCTTATTGCAAAGGCTCATGGACTTTGCATCTCCTAGCTTTGATGTTCTCTGGCTGAAAATCTATTTCTCTACTACCGCTATAGTTCTTTGTTTCTGCTACTGCTCTCCTAACTCCGCTAACTTTGTGTCCTTCTTTGAATATCTATCCTCTTGATATGAGTCTTTGCTATATTCTCACCCACTTGCTGAAGTTCTGGAGCTGATTATCAAACATCCTACTCGTGTTCCCAATCGCCACAACTGTGCAGGTAACACTCTTGACTTATTCTCTACTTCTAATCCTTCAAGCTATTTATATATTGTTAATCCGACCACTGTTTGAGCTGAATCTCTTCCATTTTCGCTCCCCTCCATCAATTCCTCCTACTCAGGGCTGTCTTTGTCACTTTGAGTGAACCCAGCTTGGTGGTTTGCATAACTTTCTCTTTGATTTTCCATTGGATGACTACTGCTTTCAGACCCGCAACCCTGATCAGGTAGCCCTAAAAGTTGCTGAGATCATAACTGTGGGAAAGGAGGTGTTCATCCCCTCTTCTATCAATATTTTTTCTCCCTCCTACTTCTTGATTTGACTGTGACTACTCCATGGCTATTCAGCCCAGGAATCAGACATGGCAGTCATACCAAGCCTCTCCTGATTTAACCCACTCTACTTTTATTATGGCAAGGATTTCCTGCACTGCTCAGATTCATAGGACTAAAGCTTTCTTTTCAAGAAAAAAAAGTTGATGGCCTGAGCTCCTCTCCCACTGATAAATGTTCCTGGCCCTTAGTCAAAAAGCCCTCAAAAAACTTCTCTAACTCTAGCGTTCATCTCTTATATGTCCTGATCTGATGGTTCTATAATTTGCTCCTTCACTGATAAAGCCTTTTTCTTTTGCTCTCATATTTCTGCTAACTCTTCTGTATGAGATTTCAGTGCAGCTTACCATGTACTTTACCCCCTCTCTAACCGTATTCCCCCCCTATGTTTTTCTTTGCGTACAGTTCACAAGGTTCTTCACTCTCTAAAGACGAACAAAGTATCCAGACCCAATGGTATCCATGATTCCTTTGATTTTGGCATCTTTTTCTCCTCTTTCTCTCAACTAGTATCCATCCTTCATCTTGGAAGCATACTCTAGTTCAGCCTGTTCCTAAGGAGGGTGACCATTCTATTCCTTCTAACTACCGACCAATTGCCCATACCTCTGCTGGCACAAAAGTTTTCGAAGCTTTGTTCAGTTCTTACTTCTTGAAATATTTAGAATCTTACTCGCTTACTTCTGATCACCAGCACAGCTTACACTGGTGACCACCTATCTCACTCATGTATGATAATCTTTTCTGAGGAACTATGGGAATCCTTTGTCATTGCCTTTGATATATCTAGGCATTTGACAGAATGAGGTTAGCCAGACTTCCTGCTTATGGCTTTACCCTTTCTCTCTGTTCTCTGATTTCCAGTTTTCTTCCTAACCGCTTTTAATCTGTAGTTGTTGAAGACGCAATATTTAACTCATTCTTAGTTACCAGCGGTGTTCTAGAGGGCTCTGTTCTTTCACCTACTCTGCTTTTCCTCTTCATCAACGATCTTCTCCAGTCCCCATCTTCCCCTCTTCTCCATACCTTTTCTGACGATGTTGCCCTCATTTTTCTCTTTGCAACTTTCATGTGCTACTTGTAATCAGTCTTGTAACATTCTGTCATCAACTCTCAACTCTGATTTACAGTGAGTATCTGAGTGGGGCACCCAAAATTTAGACAGATTTAATGCCTCCAAAACACAGTTTCCGGCTATCTCTTTATCTTTTTCTCGCTCCTACTAGCTCTATTGTCTTTGAAACCAACGAAATTTTCCCCTTTAATGTTATGAAGATATTAGGAATTCAAACAGTCTCTAACCTGTCTTGGAGGAGTCACATAATCCAAATGTCTGAAACTGCATCAAAAAAATTGGGAGTTCTGGTTTGTGTTTGTCATTACTTTTCCTCTTTCCAGTTACTTAAACTCTATAAAGGTCTTATTCATCCCTGCTTAGAATACTGCTCTCACATCTGGGATGCTTCTTCTTACTTATCTCCTTTATATGGTCCGATCTAAGACTATCAGACTTATCAATGACCCTTCTCTTACTTCTAATCTGGATTCTCTTTCTCTTCGCCGTAAGGTGTCATCCCTTTCTCTTTTCTATCAATACTACTTCTATCGCTACTCTGTTGAGGCAGCAAGTTGCATCCCTCCCTCAATGGAGAGGCAATGTAGCATTCACCAAGCAGCCTTGTCTCACATGTACTGCGTGGAGATTTGTAGCTCACGGACTGTTCCTTCTGCCTTCTCTAACTCTTATGACCTCTCTTTTTCAAAAAGCTGATCTAGCATCATATAAGGGCCTAATTCAGCCATATATCTAGGATTCCATTAATTCAGATATTCTTTCAGCCTTTCTTTTCCTATGACTATCATTCTCTTGCTTTTGTGTTGTCCAGAAGCTGCTACTTTTTCTTTGACTTGATATATTCTTGGTTCCCGGATTCGATTAGGTCAATCTTCTTGCCTGTCCTGGTGTCACACACATAAAAAAACATACATTCATACATACATACATACATACATATATGCATGGCATACTTACATCAAATTCATCGTTTTGCCTCTTCAAATTCTCAATGAGAATTGGGTTTTGACGATCAAAGTGAAAAACAGCATTGTTAATAAACCCATTCTTCACACGACCAACAAAGTTCTTCAGTTTGGTGACTTCCTTCATGCAAACCACATCAGTGTCACTGAAGAATCCTCCCGTGTGCCCTACCAAGGCCATTCTCATGAGGTCAGACAAGTGAATTTCTAACCAGTCTGTTAAGAAGAACTAAATTATTAATGGATTGTTATGGCTACTGATTGTGTTCTGCTTAAAAAGCTTTGCTGCCGTACGTTACAAAACTAGAATAATTTTTGTCCAAGTTCTGCCTATCAAAGTCTAGTCACCATAGTTAAGTTAGTTAGTAATAATTATAGAACCAAAATACATTGTGTAGTATGCTTTCTTGCTAATCAGGCCCATATGCCACACTCCTTCCAGGGTCCAGTTACCTGAAGGTAGAGAAACACAATCCTCCTGATAGTAACTGTTACAGACCTGTAATACATTTTCTAGTTTTTGTTCTTGCTACTCTGGTCAAGATCGCTTCCAAAGTGTAGTCATCTAGCTGCACAAAACTAAAGTAATTTAATTAGTCACAGTTACAGGCATATACTGTTGTCTGTATTCAGCTCTTACTATTCTGGTTCAGATACCACACCCAATCCAGAGCCTAGTCACTCAGTGGTAGATAACTATTTTCCTACTCTGCTATTCTGGCGCGAGAGCCCCGCACCTTCCAATACTAGTGGCGTACATCTAAATTTCTTAACTTGATAATAGTAGTAGAATTAAATTTGTTGTTTTCTATCCAGTCATATTGTTTGGCTCCAGAAGCCTGACAGCTTCTAGAGTTCTATGACACAAAGCTAAGCTACTCTGTGTAGTAACAGTAACAAAATCAAATGCATTCACTGTTCACCAACTTGTTTTCATCCACTTCCTGGAGATAAAGAGTTGATACGTGGGCAACCCTACAAATAACCTCTCTAGATCAACCGTGACTAGGTGCAGATTTGGATACTTCCTCGGTAGTTCCGTAAGGAGGCCGTCAGCATTATCCGCAGTCGAAGTTATCATAATGTACCAGACCTCGGCGCTTGGATTCTGTTGGGCATAGCTGGTGAAACAGTTACTTCAGTTAACGAAAATCCCTCAGTTTTTTTAAGTTATTGATTTTATGTTTTAGTTATATATATGGGTCCAGTGGAAATGCATACCCAAGAATCTAAAGAGGACAGTAATATCTGTCCTGCAGCTGTAATTGTGTAGTAATAGGCACTGCTTAAGCAAAACATATCGTGGATGTTTCTTACCTTTCCACAGCACATAATGAGCGATACGCAGGTCGTCGGACACAGGAGGATTCCACTAGATAGATATTGTAAACTTCTCTGGATGGATAGATATCCCTATTTGAGAGAGAGAGAGAGAGAGAGAGAGAGAGAGAGAGAGAGAGAGAGAGAGAGAGAGAGAGAGAGAGAGAGAGAGAGAGAGAGAGAGAGAGAGAGAGAGAGAGAATATTTTTATAGATGAGAAATTGGTCTTCTCTCATATTTTTTTTTTTTTTTGCATATGAAATAATGTGTTTAATATTTACTTCATCAATCGACTTTTAATATATTTACATATCAATTTTACATTTTGTTTATACTATGTGACACCTTGATCAGGTTTTTGTATTGTACTATTATCAATATTATTTTTATTATTATTATTATTATTATTAGTAGTAGTAGTAGTAGTAGTAGTAGTAGTAGTAGTAGTAGTAGTAGTAGTAGTAGTAGTAGTAGTAGTAGTAGTAGTAGTAGTAGTAGTAGTAGTAGTAGTAGTATAATTACTGCAGTGGACTTACTTATATAAAGAGGGGAGTCGAAGAGGTTTGATCAGTGGATGCCGATGCTTTGAGCAGATGAAATCTCTCCACCATTCTTCCTGTTCATCTATTGCGAGTATTTTACCTGCCAGAGGAGATGTTTTATCATTTTGTATCATGAATTAGAAGAAAAACTAGTTCATTTATTCTATATCTGAATTTGGAGGAGAAACTAGTATAGTATTTCATACCTTACTTAAGCTAAATGAATTTGAGTTTACTACTTTAATATAACAGTTAAAGTATATTTGCAATTTTGAATAAATGTATAACGTAAGTGAGCAAGAGTCTTCTCTCATGAAACCCGACAGCTGTAGCTGGTTTGCCCCCGCTGATTCACCTCATGGCAACCCTTCCCAAGCAACTACCAGTCGCGGATTACAACACTGAGCAGGTGCGGGATAGTCTTTTTTTTTTCAAATTGCAGCAGAAAACTACTTATTTTGCTTAACATCCTGTGGTAGGTTTTCTGTTTATTTTGCGGCAAGAATAAAAAAGTAAACTCGGCATTTATATCGTATAATATGAGTTTTTAAGTTATATTTCAGCAAGAAAAAAAAATAACTGCACATTGTTCTTATTTTGAGGCAAGAAAAAAAATAACTCCTGGTTTGTATGAGGTTCTTTGCTTTATGCGGCAGGAAATGAAAATTAAGTAGATATTAATTTGGGTTGGACGGGAGCGAGTAGTGAGGGGTTACTATGAGATGAAGTGGTTAACGAAATCCAGATGCGGCTGTCAGGTCTAAAGGCAGAACAGAATTACCAGCTTTCATTGTGTTTAACCCATGCAGTGTATTTGGGGAAATTGTGGTGATCCGTTATCTCCAAGGAGCTAAGATTTGTCACCCCATACAAGGGGGATTGGAGCCACTGTGTATGCACTAGGATGCATTTACCTTTAATAGCTTGCATTAGGTAAGACATGCTAATGAGCTTAGTTGCTAACACTGTCACAGCAAGAAGTAGTAATATGTGGCTCAAGCGGCGGCGGTTTCCCATTCTAATAAAGAGAGAAGAATGTTTTTTTAGAGATTCCTGATACTAAAACTACATCGATAAAATGGGGGTATTTGTCTTCGGTTTTTGTTGAGGTTAAAGTTATATAATTTCTCAGTTTTCATATACTCTCTCTCTCTCTCTCTCTCTCTCTCTCTCTCTCTCTCTCTCTCTCTCTCTCTCTCTCTCTCTCTCTCTCTCTCTCTCTCTCTCTCTCTCTCTCTCTCTCTCTCTCTCTCTCTCTCTCTCTCTCTCTCTCTCTCCACATTCTGTGCCTCTTGTTCATCTTTTCTTTTTCTCTCTCTTTCGTCATGAGAGATCAGGACAGCGCTATTTAAATCGTTTTTCCTCCATTGTCTAATGAGTTTTCCTCTGCCAGTTCCTTAAACGTCATCAAGAAGTTCCGGTTTTCGATTCCGACTTTACGTCACGGACTCCCTTTTCAACCAAGGGCTAAGACGGTTGCCTTCTTGCGAAGGACTTGTTTTGGCATATGTAATCGTTATCCTGAGTGCATGCCCTTGCTAACCTCAGACCGTGACGGGGCGCGAACCTTCGACCTGACGCCTCAGAGTCGCGGACACTATCCCTTAAGCCACATTTAATTTATCACTTCTTCCTTCTTCAGATTTTAGAATTATTTACCTTTCCAATCCCACACTTTCTGATACACTTATTCTTTATTCTACTGTCCCAACTCATTTTATACAATATTCCCGTTCTTCTCCTTCTACT
>JAXCGZ010020971.1:0-2500 GCA_037179515.1 Halocaridina rubra | reverse complement strand
AAGTTAGAAGCTGTTTGAATTCCTAATATCTCCATATAACAGAAGGAAAATATCATTAGTTTCGAAGACAATAGGGCTATCAGGGGAAGAAGAATATAAAGAGATAGCAGGAAACTGTCTTGGAGTCATTAAATTTTACTGTATTTGGGTGCCCCACTCAGATACTCTTTGTAAATCAGCGTTGAGGGTTGATGAAAGAGTAATATAAGACCAATTGGGAGTTGCAGATGATGGTTGTGAAGAGATGACAAAGAAAATATGAAGGATGGATTCGTCGGTAAAGGCGTGGAGAAGATATGAAGATGGGGACAGGAGAAGATAATTAATGAAGAAAAGGAAAAGAGTACGTGAAAGAACAGTGTCCTGTGGAACACCACTGGTAACTGAGATGGGCTAGATGTTGCACCATCTACAACCAAAGATATGAAAAGGTCAGAAAGAAAACTGAAAATCAGAGAGAAGAGGAATAGCCATAAGTTAGCCATGAGAGCTTTGTGTCACACTGTCAAAAGCCTTAGAGATATCAAGGGCTATGACAAAGCATTCCCCATAGTTCCTCAGAGAAGATGACCATACATTAGTAAGAAAGGACAGCAGGTCACCAGTGGATCTTGCCTTGCAGAAGCCGTACTGGTGATAAAATAAGTGAGTTAGATTCAAGATGTTTCAAGAAGTGAGAATCGAGCAGTTTGAATACTTAATAGCAGAGGTTAAAGCAATATGTCAGTAGTTACAAGGAATAGAGTGGTTACCCTTTTTAGGAACAGGCTAAACTAGAGAGCGCTTCTAAGATGAAGGATAAATATTGATTGAGGGCAAGAGACGTAATAGACTGCAAAACATGGAAGCCAGTTTTTCTGCACTCTCCTTAAGAAACCTTGCATGGATACCATTGGGTCCGGATAAGTTTTCGTTTTTTATAGAGCGAAGAACCTTATGAACTTTACGTTAAGAAAGAACAAAGGAGAGCATAGACTCAGAAAGGGGTAAAAGTATGAGGTATAGGTGTGTTAGAATCCCATACGAAAGAGTTGGCAGAAAAATGAGATCCAAAGAGAGTGGCTTTGTTGGAGGAAGAGCAAGCTAGAGAGCCATCAGGACGAATGAGAGGGGGAAAGCTGGAGTTACAGAAGTTTCTGGATTGGTTTTTAGCAAAGGCCCAGAAACATTTATCAATGGGAAAGAACTAAGGTCTTCAACTTTCCTTTTTAAAATGAAGCCTTTACCTTCGAATATGAGCAGTGCAGCAATTCCTGGCTGTATTAAAAGCAGCGATTTAAATCAGAATGAGAGGCTTGCTACGACCAGTATGCCCAATACCTGGCCGGAATAGCAATGGAGACGGCATAGTGCAACCAAGGATTAAGGGGAGTAAGAGTTTTCATAGAGAAGATGAACACCTCCATTTCCAACGTTAGGATCTCGGCATCATTTAGGGTTACCTGATCAGGGTTGTGGGTCCGAACGCGGTAATCATCCCATGGGAAGTCTAAGAAAAATGTAATGAGACTGAAACACTTGGTACAGTATCCAAGCCTTATTCAACACATTTCCAAACTAGTATACCTGCAATAAAACAAAACATATTAGTTTCAAGAAAAAAAAACTTTTATAAATTCGACAATAACTAATAAACAATAAAACAAAACATAATAGTTACAATAAAAGAACCATTTTTTATACTCAACAATAACTTATAAACAATAAACAAATTTAAAGCAGGCATTTAACTTTAAATGGGAATATAACAACATAATACAAATAGTTACATAGGTTATATAATAGATCCAAAAATTAGGAGATTCATGTTGTATTACATCACAGAACTATCAGCTTTTGTAAACAATAGTAAACTAAAGAAATACACAATATGCCTGCCACCAAAAAAGATACACATTGTACCTGTCATAATGCTATCGCCAACTTTCATTACTGTAAAACAAGTATATTACAAGAGTTATGCGAACCATCACATTGGGCACACTCAAAGTGCCAAACGAGGCGCTGGGTGAGAGGAATTGATAGGAAGGCAGTGAAAATGGAAAAGATTGAGATCAAACTGTAGTCAGCTTTACCAAAAGGGGAAACTACAAAATATGAATAGTATGAAGGATCAGGTGTAAAGAATAGGTTAAGGGTGTTAGCTGATGGCTGTGGTGATCGGAAACACAAGGAGGATGCTTGAAAATCTGCTCCAGATCATGAGAAACAGAGAAAGCAAGGACCTCATATCTACCCACATCAATGTGAGAACAATGAAACCACTCACTGTGATGTACACATGATAGTGGAATCATACCAGTATTACAATACTGAGTTGAACTATTTTATATAATTTTATTTTCTATCTTTTCTCTATCCTTTTCCTCAAGAAATTGCTTCCCTTGCTAGAGCCATCTGGCTTATAGTCTTTGACTTTGTTCATATGGGCTTGTTGGTTTTCTTATAATAATAATAACAGTAAAAATAATAATAATGATGATAATAATAATAATAATAA